>JAHWFP010238681.1:39639-52513 GCA_023313725.1 Lithobius niger | reverse complement strand
GGGGGGGGGGAAGCTTCATCCCGGAAAACTTATAATTACATAACTATGCCTGGCGGCAAAATTATAAATTGTATTCATTGGCGACCAAAAATTTTATTATGGCGACTAAACATAATCAATCCACTGGCCACTGTCTACTAAAGAAAAATTCTAATCTGAAGCTTTACTGTAGCCTGAGATCGCGCTCCAGCTACGAAAAATCCTCCAAAGCCGAAGAAAGAGTGTTAATGTGTTTCATCCTCCAGTGAATCCTTCTCCACTAAAACGTAACATTTCTTTCTAAATATAGCACAATGGCTGCGATTACATTGAGAGTCAATTGATTCGCATTCTACAGCAGATGCCATACACCAGCAATCCAGCATTTGGTGAGGAGAGATCGGTAGAGTAGCAAGAAAGACGCTTAGATGCGGGCTTTCTATTTCTTGAAGGCTACGCACGCATGCACGCGCTTCGTTCAAAACGGCGTCGGACAGTGCAGTGTGATGTAACTAGTAAATATTTATTTCTTACTCACCTGAAGAAGACAGAAGGAAGAAATTTCAACAACATTTTTTCAAAGCTGTCAAAAATGTGTGGAAATTGTGGACTGGTTTTTGCTATTTTGAGAGGTGCGTAAAGTATGGCGTCTGCTGTGGAACGTTTTTTTCTCCGTGGGACCCTGACTATGAGCCTACGCTACGCCTCAAATGAACTGTTACTATAAGGAGGAATCGAGGTGCAAGATTTTTTTAAGATTATTTTTCTCGTGGTGACTTTAGTGTTGGGATGGGGGGGGGGGGGTCATGGCCCACCCATGGCGCCGTCACTGAACAAGTTTTATTAGAGAAACTGTAAGCTTAGGCATAACATAATACTCTGCACAACTTATAAATGTAGAAAGGTGATTGGACCATTGTACAGTTTACCTTCTAGTTGCTCTGTAGTCAACCGTGAAAGCAAAGGAACATGCGACTTAAATCCTTCACCCACTTTAAAGCCAGCAGTTAGTCAACGAAATAGTCAATGTTTTTAGTGTATTTTTTTTTTAACCACGTGAAAAAAGCTTTTATCTTACCGCTGTACCCTAAAAAAGTGATGTATATGTAGTATCCAATAGCAATCAACCAAAACGTGTTGTCAATTAATAATGCAAAAAATGATGTTGGCGAAAGCACTGCAAGAGATTCAGAAAGAAAAATGAGTCGCCATACTAACAACAATAATGACCTTATTTACAACAATGACTGATGGTCTACCTTGACAAGCCAGCAACTGCAAAACATGCAAAATAATTAGAAGAGGAAAAAAGGCGTTGAGATGGACGTCAAAAGTGTAGCCCCATTCAACGTCTTGATCCATACATGTGGGCTTCCGTAGATATTTATTACTTACAAACCTGCAACACAAAACATATCCCCGTGTGAAATTAATTATAATAATAAACTTGCATGTTACCTACAAGATACAAAATGAAGGGCTTGTTTTTGTTATTTAGCTTTCTTGGAACCGAATACTGTGTCTAGAAGTTAAATTGGGCCATTACAGTTGTAAGCTAAGGTACAGATTTACCATTCTTCTATATTTGAAGTTGCGTTTGTATTATTGTTTACAAAATTGTGAATTCTATTGAAATTAGTATTACACACAGTAAATGTATACTTGTATTTTTTTTTTTATAATTTTGTAGGCTCAAATATTTCATAACTTTGTAATTTTGGTTCGTAATTTTTTTATAATTTTGCTTTTACGTTATTTGGGTTAGTCACTAAAACATTAAATAATGCAAAGAGTTTGTTTCAATGCTCTAATTTTAAGTGCAGAAATGTTAAATTCAAGTGCAAGTCTACTAAATGCGAAGTCAAGAGTGTTAATTTGAAATCCACTAACGTTAATATTGATGTACAAAAGTGTTAAATTCTCGAACAAAAGTGTTAAGTGGCAAAATTCTCGAAAAAATAATCCACAAACAAATACTAAACTTCCTCGCTGAAAACAATAAACTTCACCCTAATCAATTCGGGGGATTCCCGGGAGGTCGACAACCCACAACTTAATACATTACCTGGACAAAGTGACACTGTGGATTGACGAGGGCCTCCAAGTCGACACTATATTTTTTGATCTCGCAAAGGCATACGACATGATTCCTCACAACAAGCTAATCGACTGCCTGGCTGACGAAGGCATACAGGGAACACTTCTCGCCTGGATCGGTGACTTTCTGTCAGGTAGACATCAGCGATGTTCAGTCGAGGGAGCTCTGTCAAGAGCCTTTACCTGTACGTAGCGGGATTCCGCAGGGAAGTGTGTTAGGTCCACTGTTGTTTGTCATGTTCATCAAATCCCTTTCCTCAAAGATTTCAGTCGACCACGGCATCTTTATGGACGACACTAAACTCTTTGCACCTTCTAACACACCTGAAACTGCTGCTATCCTCCAAGACAACATTCATCATGTTACTAACTGGGTGGAGGACATGAACATGAACCTTAACGAAAATAAGTGTTGTATCCTTAGGTCTGGCAACCAACGTCTTCACACTATCTACGACCTTGGGTCTCATAAACTACTACAAGACAAGGCTTCACAGAAAGATCTTGGCGTCATTCTCGATGGTGATCTTTCCTTCCCTACTCAATCTGTTGTAGCCAAGGCCTATGCTGTGCTAGCAGCAGTCCGAAATACATTTGATGAGCTTCAACCAAAGATCTTCCTTAAACTGTACTGTAGTCTTGTTAGAAGCATCATCGAATTATGCAAACCAAGCTTGGTGGATCAGACTTGAACGCGACAAGGACAAAGTGGAAAGACTCCAGAGACGTGCTACAAAGCGGGTCATTGGTTTATCCAATCTGCCGTACAGTGAACGTTTACGACGACTCAGACTTCCCACAATGGCTTATCGACGTTCTCGCGGAGACCTTATCTTTGCTTATAAGACTATTAACTCTAATAATCCACTTGAAAAATCTTGGCTTTTTGTCACTGATGATCTTAGAACTAGAAACCACGAAGCTAAGGTTGTGAAACAACGCTGCCGGACATCATTACGACAAGAGTCATTTGCTTTCAGAGTGTGCAATCTGTGGAATAAGCTACCGGCGGAGGTTGTGAAAGCCCCTTCAGTGATCACCTTCAAAAGACGTCTTGATATTGTGTTGCCCTCCTTTATACCGCCCTACGAGTACAAAAATTGGTAGTAAGGGATACTCGACGCCATAAGCCAGCAGGCTTTCTGTCGAATTTTCTTTCAAATCCAAGTAGAAAAGCGTTAAACCAAAGTCAGCAATTTTATGTTTTTGGAACAGTATTAGTTTTTAATACTGACACAACTGATATACATGCACTGTCAGTCATGCAACTTAGCGGCAGTACATTTCTGAGACAGGAACAGAGCCAGTTAAGAGAAATCAATGTACCCATGTATTCCGCTCACAAGTGAATGCTTAAAAACTGAGTTTCATTGTTAGCAGAAGCAGATGTAACAGGATTGGGAGGGAAAGTTGGGGGGGGGGGGGTGCGAAAACAAAATACAACTGAACCACGAATCGTGGTCAGTGTTAGGCGAGTATGACAAATATAACAAGTGATTTCTTGGACACTTAAAAATTCCGGAAAATGGTTTCTCGAAGTAAGAGATGATCTCGAGCAGTTCATATTCATTTTCAGTACTTACCAAAATATTGTTGCGACACACATGCCAACACCAATACAGTCAATGAAGACAACCCACAGAAAAAACTTGAAGAACTGTAGAAAACTAAAACCTAACGCAACGGAAAATAACACCGAAGATCCTATAAAAAAAAAAAAATAATTTGTGAGCAATTTATGATTTACAACCATCGTCAGACAATAATAATTATAATATAGTGGCGTACCACAAAGACAAGCACTAAGGAGGACCAGGAATGCAGGATCATCACGGGCAAACTGGTCTTTGGTTTCTGCAAAAGTAAACTAGAGTTATGAAGCCAATAACCGCTAACTGTCGGAAAATAAACCTAGTGCTTCATTACGGTCACTTACGTTTTCTGTACTGAAAATTTCTATACCTATAATGAAACAATTATTATTAGTAACGTGTTCTTCAACAGCAGTAAAATAGCATTTCATTTATGGAGGAAGCTTATATTAATTCTAAAGAAGAACTCAAATTATCCGAATTGTAATTACAGTATTTGTCAATGAGCCCTCCGTAATTGCGGAAAGTTCGGTCCCATTCGCAGTTAATAGTAAACAATCTTAATTTAAATGGAGTAGTCAGACCGTGCGGTCTATGTTTAGTTTTTACTAATGTTCTACATGTTAAGCCTAACATGAACGAAAAGGCAACAGGGTGACATAGCACATATACATGGTTCGCTCAAGATCGTACAAGTATCAATTCAAGTACTTTTAAGGATTTTTTCCAAACCCATATAATTTGCAAGGACTTTTTCAAGACCAATAAAATTATTGCAAGGACCTTTACTGTTTTTTGACAACAATATCTCGTGTTTTAATTATATACACGTGATGAAAAAAAAAAAAAACAGTGGAAAACAGTTCAACTGGCAACGCTTTTCTTTTAATTTTAGCTTTTTTTTCGCATATTTTTTCCTGGATTCGTTTTAGTAGCATAGTAAACAACTGATGAAAATGCATGGGGCAACAAAATTTAAAAGATAAGCCCCACACTATTTTTAAATAAACATGCAAATTATTTAGCATTGCAAGCTTGTCTTGCTCCAGCAAGAGCAATATTTTTAATTACAACTAAAAAAAAACTTAAATTTATGTCTTTCAACGATGTAGTTAACAATTTTAAGGAATTCAAGGCCTTAAATTTTTTCTTAGCAGATAGATCTAAGCACTTTCAAGGTTTTTTACGGACTTTGTGTGAACCTTGCACAAGGGCCTTTTTTTAATACTTGAATTGCAAATTCATATTTTCAAGGGCCCATAGTTTGAAATTATAAGAAAGCATTAAGTTGTTCCGTTAAAATTGGGGTTCTTTTTTTTTAGTTGTAGTCCATAAAAACTGAAGAAAATTTTAAAGAATGACACTGGCCGATACAAGCATCACTATGACAACCAACTTTCAAGCATTGTTCCGAGGTCCGTCAGAGCAGTTAAACAGTAGGCCTAAGTCATATTTTTCATAATTTGCACTGAAATCACATGTCGACTAGCCAACGGCTCGCAAGTCGCTACAAACTTCGCTAACATAACGAACATTGCTATACTGTGCTCTGTGATGATTACGTAAATTGGATTAAAAAAAACCCCACAAAACAGGATATTTTCATCCAGTCTGCTACGAGCTTTCTACAAACGATAAACAGCTAGCAGGAGGATTAACGGAATGCCTTTCCAGGTGTCAGGGACGAATATTCAGTTACAGGTTTTTTTTTGCACTGACTTTTTATTCAGGACTTTTTTCAGTAATTGCAAATAACTTGAGAACTACCCAGCCTATCACCTTAGAATACAACCATTCAAAAGCGCTCGGAAAAAAAAAACTATTTAAACAGTATATTTGAATGTCAAAACCTGTACATTTTTGGTAAAAAGATAAGCGCTAAAAAAGGATTTTAAAAAATAGGGTAAATCGTTCTACAACAGTGCCAACTGTACTGCCACGTAAAAAAATACTCAATTTAGTATTAGGTCACTGGCGACGTAAGCGCAACGGGCAGCGGGAACATGCATGTTCTAGCTGACTGCATTCAACAGCATTATTGACTGTTAAGGGTTGATGCCGCCGTTCGTTGTCGTTATCTGGACCAGCCATTAGGTTACGCTTCATCAAACCAAAGATGTTGTTATGTTTTCATAATTGGCTGAGCGATAGAGAGAAAATACTCGACTGAATTTAGATTTACGTCTGGAACACGATAACATTCACAAGTTTGTTCCGATTTGATTCAAATTTCATGAAAATTGCTCCTTTGGTAATGAAAGAGTTCAACGACGAAATCCTAACTCAGATAGTTTCGGCGCTATGTTAGAGGTAGTGCACTGGGCGGCAGACTGGGGAGAAATGGTATGTATACCATTGAGGTAAATTCGTATAAGCAATAGCCTAATGTATTATAGCTAGGGATGTGCGATACTCGAAAAATTTGAGCCGAGCCGAGTATGAAACTTGTACTCGAACTCTGCTCGCGTCCATACTCGAAAAACTCGTATCCGGCGAAAATGTGATATCTTCGTCAATTTTTGACAGATTTTGACACTCCAATATACCAAATCGATCGTCTCGACGAGAGCTTTCCAGTGGTGCAGATTAAATGTCACTAACTGAAACCATTTTCAAGTTATGTTCTTAAAACTGGAAAACCATGAACCACACAGTCAGCTAAGCACCATCTTTGTTCTTATTATCTTAACAAATTAAAGAGAAGCTAGCAAACAAAATATTTCCATCAAATACTCGAACTCGGCTCGATACTCGATTCTTCTCTTGCAAACTCGGCTCGGCTCGACTCGAATAAAAGTTTTCTACTCGCACATCCCTAATTATAGCATATTTCGCTCGGGCGTCTTATTGTGTTATGCCGAGTTTATAGTTACTAATTGAGCATGGAACAACTTTAGCTACGAACTGTTAAACAAGTTTTTGTTTCATAATATTCCATATATCTTAACATAAGTATATCGGATTATGGGGTAGGTATTTTTTTAGCACTTTTAGTAACGGGTAACTCGATGTGGTTTATTGGTTCACATCAATGTTAAACTGCTGGCTTAAAGGTTTCCAGTAACTTACACTTTTTGTGGAGAGACTAAAAGATAAATCATCTGCCAGATTGCAAATTCAAAATCCATTTGTTGAAACCGAAAGATCCTTCGTAGGTATTTGTAACGTTTGGCTGCCGCTGTCATGCGAGTCTGTCGGTTGGGCATAGGAGATGGGAGTGGAGATGTCGAAGGGCTTCCCACCACGCTCGGAGGAGGAGATGTGTGCGCCTTCATTTTCGCCGACTGTAATAAAGAGAAAAACAACATCAAATAACTGCGCCAAATACAAAAACAGACCAATAAACTGTGAAGAGTATTTAATTTGTATTGTTCCCTTGTTTTTGTCAGGGAATTGTTGTTACGTACTATTTTGTCTTGGATGGCTTAACAACACGTTAGTATGACAACTGACATGGCACAACTTGGTGTTAGAGCCATGTTGATTCCTGACGTCGAAGTACTAGTAGATGACATGTTTATTAATAGCCTAGCCACCATGTTTCACGACCACTGAGCTGTATACACAACACAAACAATAGTACTGCTTTGGCTAAACAACGAGGTAAGAATCTCTACTATGGAGTCAGTTAGTGATGGTAAAATTAAAGTTACAAAGTTACCTAAGCAATGTTTTGCACTGGTGTCACTACGCTTACTGACCTCTACTAGCCGCCCTTTACATGCAAGTATGATTTGTTATAATTTACACATGAACTCAGTAGGCTACATCCTAAAACAGCAAATAGAATCCTTCATTATGGGATCGCCATTCTTCTTAACATTAGTTCGACGCACCTCCGTGGCCTACCAGCTTATAAATTCTTACACTGCCATACTATAACTTATATAACTTTCGCTTCATATTCCACTGCTTGAAATGAGGTCATTCTGGAGAGAAGCAGAAGGTCTCGTTTCCTGATTTCAGACCAGTTGATTCAACATTGTCAACAATTTATTTTACCAAATCAATGCTAATTGGGGCTAATTTCAAGGCACTCTCATGAACTGGCATTTAACCAGGAGGAGAGACGTGCAATTTCTAACCTCGTCCGCCTTGGCTTGAAGTAACAAAACTCCACTAACATTTGAAGTAGGCTAGTTGAACACTGCTGCTTACGAATTGCAGCATTCCTGGACTAACCGCAGAACAATTATATTTTTGACGCATATTTATTAGCTACGCTGAAAACCTCCACAGTATAATTTTTTAACTAATTTTGAGTAAGGCTGTGCTGGTGCCACTTTCCCCAATACTGATTCGATACCGGTTCCCGTTTAGCCGATTCCGAGCCAGTAACGGTACTTTTGGTCATGTGCAGATACTGTGCCGATGCCATACCTGTGACAATGCCAAACGATAACTTAATAGTCAACACAGTGTTGATAAGTTAATAATTTAATTGTGTAACATACGTAACGCTTTTACAAAGAACTTGTTCGCTAAACACTTTACTGCTCAACAAGATCATGTGAACATTTTTGTGTTAAGTAAACATTTTATACTTACAGGTCTAATCCTTTACTGACTTAGTTGCAGGCTAAGGTCCTTTTTCCGGTACTTGTTTACTCGGTACGATACTGGTACCAGTATTGGTATCTGCACAGCCTAACTTTGAGCCCTTAACAACTCAAGTTGTGCTTTGCTCGCCCGGTGGGCGACCACACTCCCATAGATGCTGCCACATTGCAAATCTGCCTCAGGACGGGACATTACCTACCTTGGAAGGAAGGAACTACCACCGACACTATGTCGACTCGCACAGCAAACGCATGCAACAGCCAAGAAACGAATACAACCAATCACGTCAAAGGACACCAAAACACGACCAAGCTGCACGTCGGCAAAAGAACAGTGGCTGGTACATGCGAGGTAATAGGGTGGGGGAGAAACATAAATGACGAAAATTGCATCATTTAAGAAATTTAAATATAGGCTACAAAGTAGTAAGATCAAGCGTGCTGAAAAGCAAAGGGATATCCCAATCTTGTTAACCTAGCTAAAAGGCGGCTACGAAGGATGGCAGGAGACTCCAGGTCTGCTCCCAACCCCCCTTGCAACAGCCAATTACGAGTGCAAGGTTGCTAACTGGGGTTGGCAGCAGACGCGGCCTTTTTTTTTTTTTAATATTTACCGGTAAACCCTAAAAAATATCGTCAGTTTTATTGTAGATTATGCAGTTTATTTCCAAACGTTTTTATTGTAGCCAAAAAATTGTGATTGTTTTGGACATTTCAACCGAGGTGTGACCATCAATGCGAAAGAGGACATCATCGATTTTGGTGTCTTTTGAACAAATAAAGTATCCCACTTAAAACAAGCCCACACCTGAAGAAGTCGGCGTAGACATAAAGGAAACATAAATTTGTGTTTGAAATGTAACGTGCATCGCAATCTAGCTTTCACGCTTGTATCTTTCCCAATGCTCACTATCGCTCGTTGGGGTGGCGTCTGTGTTCCCGCATGTACGCGTGTCGTTTGCCTGGCCCCTGTGGGTGTATGCAGGAATCCTTCCCGTAATTCTTTGTGGGGGGAATTTTTATAGGTTCCCCCCTTGCATCCAGCATCGACGCGGATAGTATCGCGGATAGTATCGACATTTCAACACAATGGTTGAAATAGATCAATCATCCAAGATCGGGCTCAACAACGAGACGAAATATATAAATATATTTTGTAGGGATGTTTTGGTCAACGGTTTCGTCATTTTCTGCTCACCGAATTATTAATACATTTATCAATCAACTCGCCGTTTTCGACCATTTTGTGAATTATTAAAAATCAACTATTGGTAGTGTTGCTATTTCACTCGGAGGGGTAAAGATTCACCTTTCCTTGCTGTCCCTTCCTTGTTGTTTACAGTTTACGTGCATTTAATCCAACCATGTTTATCAACAACCTGCCAGCTCATCGATTGCTTTCACCGTTCACCGTTTACAATTATCAACCAAACATACTACCATTCGTTAGGCTTTAGAATCTTAACACGCAATAATATACTTACGGTCGGAAATATATTTTTCTTATGTCAAACGCGATGAAAATGACCGCGTAAATAACATTCTAGACATCAACGAATCGCCATTACAAATGGCCGGAAGTACATCAGACGAACCGGAAGTATGAGAAAAATAGGCCAGAACCGAAATTCATTTTTTTCTATAGTATTTTCTAAAAGCCATTAACTTAGATTTTAAGTGTTTTGCGTAGCGTGAATAAGAAGATACTCCCTTCAAAATCATTCTTGAAAATGTTTCAAGTTTTCGAACATTTTTCGAATGTTTCTTTAAAATTTCACACTTTGCTTCGAGGTTATAGCATCATTCAAAATGGCGACCGGTGTGTGCAGTTCGTTGTGTAAATATATGAACATTTTGTGGCTTTTCTCAATTTCGTGTGTGTTCATTTTAATAGTTTCACTACCAAAAGTTATTGGTGATAACGAAGATGAACTTTCGTCCGAATTTCATAAAATCGAAGGTCGAGTTTTTCCTCCCGAAAATGTCGTATCCGATGAATGGTTGATCAATACGAGGGTGTTAGTGAATGGGGGAGAGCATTTAGGATTTCTAAAGTAAGTATGCTGTTGTGGTATTGTGATGAGTCTCTTGAAGCAAGAAGCTTACCTGCCAATGCATTTAGTCCAAGTCTGAAGTTCATTTTAGGCGTAATCAAAGTGATTTTTAATGCACTCAGGCAGGAAGTCATCCCCTCCTGCATTTTAGAGTAATTGGGGCAAATGTCCTCAAATGTAATTCATTGAATCAATGATTTTATAGCAAACTTAATGTCACCATAAACTTATACCACGTTTACTAGCCAATGCCGTACGTAAGAACAAATTGTGACTAGTATGTGTGGCCTCTTGTGGGCAGTGATACTTGAATGGGCCAGGTTTACTTTTTTTTCTTCTGATTTTTCACGTTGAATTCCAATTTGGAATGGCCTTGCCAAGTCTGAAAGCGGTTCCTTCACAAATACCTTGATTTCCATATTGTTTATACATCCCCTAACGTTTTTACCTTCTGTTAGACTATGAATGTTATGTCTAAATTGTAGAATTAGGTATTAAAAGTGTGACTCAGTGATGATTAGTTTGAGGCATTTTTCACACGGTTATGAATCAAGACAGCTTAAGGGACTAAATTCTCTGCAGCTTAAGGGACTAAGTTCTCTGCAGCTTAAGGGACTAAGTTCTCTGCAGCTTAAGGGACTAAGTTCTCGAAGGTGCTTGTTGTTTTTAAGTTATGTTTTCAATTAAATTGCATGTTTTTGAAACAATTTTATTTAGGATTATGGGAAGAATAGGGCCTCCCCTACTATCCGTGTGTCTACTGACGAGCCCAAACGAGGGTGAAACAGTCTGTCTAGAGATCTCTAGGGTAGGGATCGACCGATACAGAAAAATACCGATCCGATCCGATACCGATTTTCCCCTCACACGCCGATCCGATACAGATCCGATACACCGATACAGATATACCGATACCGATTTAAAAAAAAAAAGTCAATGGGTCAGAAAGTCAAACGCATACTTCATTATGAAACTGGTGTGCAAGAAAATTAAATTTCTAATTTTTTTTTCTCAGTGGTGGCAGATCCGCAAGTGTACCTTCGACTGTAAAAAAAAAAACCCAGCGTACACTGCAGATAGGCCTAATGCCAAGAAGCCCTGCCCTGATTCTGGCAATGCACACACGTTGAATTCACTAAGCTGCTGTCAGATGAAATCATGGGATACAAGTGATGCTATGCAGGAAAGGTTTCTCACAAGCTAGGTGGAGTAGACAGCGTGCACGGAAGTTGGTCGTATCGGCTAAAATATCGGTAAATAAACACCGATACAGATCCGATACCGATACACAAAAAATACCGATAATATCTGTAAATACCGATACCGATATTAATATCGGTCTATCCCTACTCTAGGGGTGAGAGCAGATTGATTTTAAGTGATCAACTGCCATTAATCGGCCTAAATTTGGGTGTCTAATATTCAGTAGAATGGTACCCCATACTAGCAGTAGTTTCTGCTTTATATCTTGCTGAAAACAGTCCGGTTTAGTGCTTGTATCTCATACTAGTTTCTTCCACAGTGACAAGGCGTTTTGTCACTCGCGCGACATATGGATACAGAGTACTTTACATATATATAATGAAAGGGATGAAACCAGCCAGAAATCGTATCGTAGAACAATCCATATCTGTGTTGAGCATTATTAAATTTCACGCTTTTTCGTTATTATCACCATTGGAATTCACTCTGAATGTTTTTATTGATAATTTGTCTCACGGTCAAAGTCATTGTTTGTTATCAGTGTTTTAGTATCTAGGTAAAAGTCCGGAAGTTGACTGGTATGTCAAAAAATGCAAAGCTTCTTAGATTTAAAAACGTCAAAATACATACTCTGGACAAGGGAGGGGCCGAGGGGGCTGCGGCCCCCTCCAAGCAAATAAATTCGAAAAAAAGGCCGAAATTATTGAAAGCACGCTGTTAAATTACCCAAAAAATACATGAAAACGCAGAAAAATCACCTTGCGGCCCCCTCCAAGACTTCATTCTGGATCCGCCCTTGACTCTGGAACGTGGCAGATGACATTATTACTTACGAAGGAAAAATGTGCATGATTCCAGACAGGCAAGAGTTGTTATATCATTCTTGCCTGTCTGGAATCTTGCGTATTTTCGTCCGTAAGTAATAAAAGCTTCTTAGATCACTCTGGACAACGTAGTGGTAAAAACAGTGGCTCAGAACGAGAGACAAGTTACCAGCAAAGACATTCAGCACGAGTTTCAGTGATGATAAAAAAACGATTGTTTTTCCGTATGACTTCTGGCTGGTTTAGAATCTACGTATGCTTCGTTTGGGGGAGTGGAGGGAAGGATGGAAACATAATTGAAGTAATTGGGTAGAAGAAGTACATCGTCGTAAAGATGCGTCATGGTAAAGCGAGGAAAAAAAACAATGCAGCAGGAGGAGAACCGGTGTTGGGAAAGGCTGAAGTGATGGTCGCAGTAGGCACATTGAAATGTCTTTATCGTAGTTAATGCAGACCCAAAATTAAAGGAGTCAATAATTTTAGTATGTTTTTAGTAATGTGGGGCGTGGAATGTTGGCATGCAAACTAAATTTCACAGATAGAATGTGGACGGGGGGGGGGGGGGG
>JAHWFP010238681.1:7412-39539 GCA_023313725.1 Lithobius niger | reverse complement strand
AAGTTACGACCCACAAAAAAGAGCCACATCATTCATTTTAGTGATCCCGTCTTTTGACGAGCTGTAAGCTCTAAAAATAATGCCCTCGATAATTTTTCGACGTCTGGTTATTTTAAAAATATATCCTTATCATTGCAGGCTGAACATTGCTAATAGTCTCGTTCACATAAAGAAATTTTTCAGTGGTACGATATTGATTTTGATCCCCATTATGAAACTACCTAACTAGATACAACATAATGCTTGTTTCTTGGAATTTGTATAGGCCTAATGATTTTGAAAGAATGTAGAATTATAAGTTTGAAACTTGTGTATTGAGAAACAGAAGAAAAACGATATGACATATCCACATGTCAAATCAAAAACCCTGATTTTTTTAGGTTGCACTACACATTTGGAATTACTGGTCACAGTTTGTACCTGCAGGTGACTTGTGTGATATTTCAAGCTTTATGTTACAAGCTATGTGACTCCTTGTGTCTTTCGTTTGCAGAGAAGATGGCACATTTATGGTTCACCATTTGCGCTCGGGTTCGTACGTAGTAGAAGTGGCCCATCCTGACTTCATGTATGAACCAGCACGTGTAGACATCAACTCGAAAGGCAAGATTCGAGCGCGCAAGCTGAACTTTCTTCAAACTAGCTCAGTCATCCAAATGCCCTATCCCCTTAAGTTCAAGTTGAGGGGGCCGTACAAATATTTCCAAGTTCGTGAGCAGTGGAGAGTTACCGACTTCCTCTTTAACCCAATGGTGAGTAGCATCTTTTGTTCTTTTCTGAACTCCCTTCCTCCCTAACATAGTGATTGATTTTTTGAATTAAGACATTAACCCTTTAAGGACGGGTGCGCCCGAATGCGCCCGCTGCATAATCATTGTTTACAGCTCTTCTACAAGTCATATCGAAAACTTCCAGCAAATTACAGTAAAATTTAAACTGGCATATGAAAGCCAGATCATTAAGGATAAAAATGACACAGGTTTCATGCCCTTACCTCAACTGGGTGAGAAGCTGTGATTTTTTTTCTACAAGTCAGTTATAAATTCTTAGCACGCACGCAGTCCTTAAAGGGTTAAACATACATGCAATGTCTACGGTGTCTTGGTATCTAGGATACCTGACAAAATCTGATAAATAACATTTACAAACAACACTTTTCATAGATAGTTTTAAACGAACAAAAGTCACCAGAAAAACGCACACTTTCACAACAGAAGACACTCACACTGTCTAGCGAATTTTCGATAGTTTACTACTATCTTCCTCAGGCCTTAAAGTTAGTTTGGACTCTGTTTACATCCCTGTTGTTTTCACCGTTGTCGTCTGCTCGTTCGTTGCCATGCTCGAAACTTGGTGCGTTGCATAGCCTCCCTATTTTTACAGGCCCACCACGCGAGTTGTGTAGCCTCCCGATTTGTCCAGGCCGATCCAGCGAGCTTGCCACGTGAAGTCCCCACTTCCTACACAACTGCCTGGAATGTTCCCAGCCGATCAGATGTGAAACTCTCGGGTAGGAGGGGCCTTGAATGTTCATAAGAGGAATTCCTTTGGCTTCATGTTGACTAATGGCAATGGATTCGAGGCACCGGAGGTGTCTGTCTCGTGCCATGTTGGACTTGATCAGTGTACTAGTGTCATGCCACCAAAATCTTGTGCTTTGTCTCCATGCAATGCACTGCGATGCCGTTATCTTTGACTGCATTCCGAACATTTCCCATGTGTTGTGCAAGCCTCGTTCTTACTCCTTTTCTTGTCTCCCCTATGTACACAGCATCACAGCCATTGCATGGAATTCTATACACTCCCTCGTTGGTGTTATCAACCGACCCCATAGTTTTCTCATCCTTGGATTTTTGCGTCTCACGTCCTTGTGGGACTGCCTTCTTCTTTCGATGAACAATTCTCTTACGAATTCCTTCTACGTTCTTCAAGTAGGTCTTGAAGCCGTGCTGCCTCAGGATGTTTTGCACTGGCCCAGTCACTCCTTCCAGGTAAGTCAGCTTCACTCTCGGGGTTCCTTCATCGATTTTCAACTCATTTAACACATTCTCGTCTTCTCGGGGGCCATTCTTCTTCTTTTTCTCGTTCGCAACAATCAAAACCGCCTTCTTTCGTAGCCGATTTAAAAGACCCGCTGGGTAGTCCAGCTCCAAGAACCTTCCTTTAGCCGCCTCCAAGTGAGGTTTTGCGAGATCGAGGCTACTCGAGTTTCGCACTAGCCTAACAAGCTCGTTCTGAGCAATAGCACGCAATTGCTCCTTCCTCCAAAATATCACGTAACTTGATGTCCTCTTTCACCTAAAAAACACGTTTTTCATCAAATACGTTCTAATCGGACAATTTTACATTCTGGATACCAGATACTTTGGTAGATTTTGCATGTACGAGGTAGGCATTATCCTCTGTATAGCCTAAATGTCCTCTGTGTACCCTAAATGTAAAAAAAAAAGGAGTCGTTTTGAGTCGAGAAGTCGCTCCACATGCCCGTTAAAGATACCTTCAGATTGGTTTCAGATAAAGCTTAACGCAGCTTGACAGCCTTCACCAAGTTGATTATTGGCCAATATTGGTCATTGGTCAATATTAGAGTTGCACGATTTTTGATTTTAGTGTCGACTGCGATAAGATTTGAAACGGGGAAAAAACACGCCTCGACAGAAGGCAGGGGTTGCTCAGCCCTCAACATCTACAGTACAGGGATAGTGGACGAAGATAAAACATCTTTTGACGCCCGTGTGGTGGAACTTCGGTCAGTCTTCCTGCCCCTTCGGGAATTTCAAGAGGAAATTAAGAAACGGCCCATTCAAGTCCACAGCGACAACACCACTTCTGTGGCCTGTCTGAAAAATAGAAGGCACACACTGCAAGAGCCTGCACAGTCAATCATCAACGATCTTCAAATTTGTTGTGTATCCGAATATTGTCAATACACATCCTGGGGAACCGAAACTTACTAGCGGACGGTCTTTCGAGATTGGGAACAATCCAATAACAGAATGGACCATGCCCTGGCAACGTCTTGGGAAGATATGTTCACATGCCTCCCTCATTTCGGAGAAGATCGGAAAGAAGGAGGGATGTTCATCCTCGTAGCTGCAAACTGGCCAGCGTGTCCCTAGTGGAGCTACTATTAGAGCTCCTGATCAACTTCCCAAGGAGACTCCTCTGTGGAAGACCCGTTAACACAGAGTAGTGGGCAGATACAACACAAGTCGTACAGATACACACAGTTAATGCCTTTCTGAGCAATCTGCCAGCTGGATCACTTGCTGCCTCGACGGGAGTACCTGCATGATATATGATAGCATCGTTGATGCTGCGGGCACAAAACCAATCCTCTGGCTGCACCTGGTCCAGCTGACCAACTTTATGAAATTTATACTTTCGCCTCTGGATTAAATATGTCTATTTTAATTTAGTCTGTTGCATGGCACCCTTTAACCAGCTTTGCAGCACACAATGGTTTCCCGGAACATCGGTTGAAAACCACTGATCGAAGGAATATGTCCAGCCTGGTGGAAGTTTTATCATCCTTTGTTCCCCTCACTGTCCTACAGAATGTTCAAAGCATCTACCAACTTACCCGGGAGGAGATGACGGCCACAACACATCAATGACAAGTTGTCGAAATCTTTTACAATACAAATATCTGATTGGTGAGGTATTCTGAAATAAAAACAGCCGATTTCCCATTTCCCAGCCTTAATGGGTTAATATGTTTTTATTACTAGAATACCTACCCAATAACCCACCTGTCCTCCCCACATTGTTGCCGCTTGACAATGCCCGTTCGACCTCACAGCTTTACCAAAAGTCCAAGTAAACGTCTTTTACTAGCTAATTTTCAATGATGATTCTCTGCCACCTTCTTCATGCCTGAGCCCCTAGTCCAAGCAAGCAAACAATACACTAAAATTTAAATTTGGTGTCCATCACAGTGGCCTTGCAAAAGTTTCGGAGCTCGGTTTCAAAGGACAGTCACTCTAGTTACGAGAGAGGTTTTGCACATCTGGATGGCGTCGCTGTCATTACTTTCCACTGTGCATTGAGTTAAGAAGATAATTGGAGGATCCATAGATAGGAGGGTGCTCGACGATGAACAATCAGACATTTTTTTTTACAGCTTTGTATATTCAAGGGCTCCGAGGTGGACTCCTTGTCATGTGTTGGATCGAAGCAGCACTTTGTGCCTTTCCAGTTGATCTCATTGTTTGGCAGTTGCATGGTGCGTTGCAATTGCACTTTTCTTTTTATTTCCACTAGCAGTTGCTTGCGTGTTCGTCGACTCTAGTGCAAATTCTGCGCTTCATTTTCTCTGAAAACACTTAGTTCACTTGTTGTTGAAACATTCCTGGAGGTGATATAAGTGTTTTCATATAATTTAATATGTCTGAATATTATCACTGTCAACGCCGTTTACCGGTTTTTGCATTCATTTCCTCTCTTCGATAAGATGAAAGATTCAAAGTTGGGGCATTCAGAAGAGTCATTCTTGATACTTGGAGTGTCAGTACTCTGAGGAGGGAGTTTTCCACGGAAACAAGTGTTACATCTGTGCCTTCTCACATCGGGGATGATCAGTTCTAGACGTCGTGAGGGTTCAGGTATCAGAATCGGTGAGCTAGACTTTGGGGGGGGGGGGGGTAACACTTCTCCTTCCAGGGTCCGGGGCTTATTCCTGTTACGTATTGCATGCTTCGGATTCGTTCGTATGTATCTTGAACTAGTTCACTTCTTCTGGGCAGTTAAGTAACCACTTCCCTTGGTCTGTCCACACTGGGTCTGATTATCTTGTCCAGCGGCGGGTCTTAACATCTCCTAGCTTTCGTGATCGCTGCATTAATCTTACTTGCCGGGTATCCAAGCACGAGAAATTTTTCTTCCGCCTTCTTAAAGTACTTAGGACCTGCAATTCCTTGCATTAAACGGCTTTTGATGCGGAGCATTTCTCCTTGTAGAATGGCCAAAATTGGGCTTTGGGATGCCCCAAGTAGTATGTGAAAAGTCTGGATGGGTTTCTTAAAGTGGCCCACTGCAATTTTTCCTTATCTCCACTTTTCACTAATATAATGTACCAGTGGAAAACTCCATACCCAAAGTGATGAGACTCTGATTGCCCCGCTCCAAATCTTTCATTTGACTGAAGAGAGCATGTCCAGTTTCCCACTTGTAGAGCAGCCATCTACTGGGTACATTGCGGGGGGTGCCCTAGTGATATATTAGTGACACGAAGTGCAGTATTTGCACTAATGTCGACGAACACATACAAGCAACTACCAAACGTGAGGTCAACTGGAAAGGCACAGAAGTGCTGCTTCGACTCAACACTGCATACGGAGTCCACCTGAGAGTCTTTGAATCCTTCTATACAACACTAAAAAGTAAAACGTCCAATTGCTACATGGATCACCCTCTCTTCTATCGATACCAATTCTATTCTCAACTCTGGCAACAACTCGATGTACAGTGGAAACCACTTCTTGCTCTGGTAAGAAGTGATGCTGTCGACCCTCCATCCAGCGACGCAGAGCCTCTCCCAAACTAGATTGATTGGCGTTTGAAACCGAGCTCCAAAACTTGTGCAAGGCCCATTGTGATACGCGCCAAATTTGAATTTTAGTGTTTGCTTGCTTGGACTAGGGACTCAGGCCTGAAGAAGGTGACAGCGAATCGTCGCTGAAAATTTGTCAGCAAAAGACGTTTACTTAGACTTTAGAGCGCGAGCTACGATGTCGATTTTTTTTTCAAGTTGACAGTGTGCCTGGCAAATTTGATTGGTGCCCGTTCCACGCATGTGTTGTATCTGAACTCTGAGGATTGCTAATCATTGGGTACGTTAGTAGGAAATGCTTTTAAACTCTAATAAGGAACTTTGTCTTGAGCAGATAAATGCAAATATTTAATTTGGTAGGTATATTCTAGGGATAAACAGGTTAACCCGTTCAGGCTGGGAAATGGGCATCAATTGTTTCTTAATTGATGGTACACTCGGACATGAAAAACACAGCTGGGCTTTGTGCACAAGTTTTGTGCCCCATCTTTTTTTTGGGTGGGGGAAGTGATGGCACAGAATTAATTGTTGGTTTTCGGTGAATAACTCTGCTACCAGTTTCAGATTAGTAGCTCACTAAAGCATGGTGTATAGTACTGGAACGGCAAATTCTGTTTATTTTTGGTGAAATGTTGAAAAAAAAATGTTATTCAATAACCATAAGAAAATAAAAAGGCTCGACTTACCAAAATTGCTACACCCACATGCACCTGAGCATTTCATTTTTTTTTCTTTTGTGTTAGTAAATTTTGATTGTTCCAGATTCTGTTGCAACACTTTTATTTGCACAGAAAAATTAGAATGTTGCCTTTATTTTTCATTTACAAGAATGTTACATTATTTGTTGAATGGTAAGTTTTAAGTTTAGCATCTTGCAGTTTCCACCACCCATCCCTTTTTTTTGTGAGTAATTGTGGTCTTTTCGGAGAAATAGTTGCGGTATTAGTGAATCTGAATTGGTACACTCCTTACTCCCTATGTTGAAGTCTTTTTGCGTAAAATTTCTGAGGTATTCAAAAACTGACTGCTCATATTTTGAATCTTTCAGGTTTTGATGATGATTCTACCGTTAGTCTTGATAATGATTTTGCCAAAGATGATGAATGCAGCTGATCCAGAAACTCAACGGGTCAGTAATTTCATGACGCGTCTGTATCCCCATTTAACAGTGTTTTCGAAGTTCTTTACGACTTACTAATCATTACAAAATTTCTTAACAATGAAAAATGTGACTAGTTATCAAAATGTATCAACTGTATGTAGATCTGGCATCAAAATGTTACTTTTTCTATAAATTTCTTTATAAATATTTACTTCTTCAATGACGCTCAAATCCAAAAGTTTACAAAATACTTCTCAGTATTGTGAAATGCTGAGAAGTATTTTGTAAACTTTTGGATTTGACCGTCATTGAAGAAGTATTTTCAGGGACGGCGCTAAGGGGGGGGCGAGGGGGGGTGCTCGTCCCACCATATTTTTGGCCGCCCCCCTGGCACCCCCCCCCCCCTCATCAGATCAAAATAAAACATATAAACGAAGAAAATTCTGGTTATTTATTAAGAAAACTACGTTAGTTTCTTTCAAAGCGACAAGAAGACTTGAGGTTACATCAATAGAGCCCAGTTGTTAGTGTGAGAGTTGCAAGATCATCTTTTTTACAGCTGGATTTAAATATGTTCCCAAAAATAGGGTTTAAAGCAGTTAAGAACGTTCGGTGTGAGAATGAATTACAAGAGTGTTATTTTCAATTTTTTTGGGGGGTGGGGTACCGCAAAAGTTGAATTTTTCAGTTTGCCCCCCTGGCTAAAATTGCTGCCCCACTGCCGCCTCCCCAATAAAGTGATTCTAGCGTCGTCCCTGAGTATTTTATTTATACGAACATCCAAAGTAACATGGTGAGTTTTTTCATGATAAATTTCTATCTATCTTAAATGGATATAATTAGGTTTGTTGAAAGTGGGGATGTTTTTACCAACGCTACTGAAATAAGTTGTCTACGTCATGTAGGGACCGTCCCACAGCTATTTGACGGTTCAAAATATAGCTGTAGAACTGTTCCTAGTATGCGTATAAATGTTTTATTAGCCTCTTTAGGTAATAAATTACATTTCTAACTTTCAATCAAGCTAAAGTTAGGTCAGTGGAGAGCTTTAAATTCAGGATTAATATAAATCTTACACACAATTCCTTAATGGGCTACAATAATTAGCTGTGGGACAGACACTGTCTGACTTAGACAACCGTTCTTATGCTCGTTAGAAAAAAAACATTCTCACCTTTCAACAAAGCCCTTTAGGCTAATTAGAAAGGTCACATGAGTTAACTCAAGGATTATTATGAACTAATGGAAAGCCGGAAAAAGTTTAGGTTCCAAAAACCGGGAAAACTACGGGCTCCATCAACTATGCAGTATTACAAAGCGACCAGTGCAAGTCTCTTGCCTTTCTATGCCCAGAATCCTCTTATGTTTAACAGTGTTTGAGATGCCATTTTAAGCTTCCGGCCGCCAGCTTGGACACCATCTTGGAAATGACCCGTTTCCACTGGTCAGGTTAAACTCTACTTTTACGTACAGTATTTAAAATAGGAAATGGAGCATCCTCTGAAAAAAAAATCGTAGGCATAAATTTGGATGCCATCTTGGAAATTACCAGTTTCCGGTGGTCAGATTAGAGACGCGTAGCAAATGGGGCCTTTTCTATTCATTTCTGGGGAGCCTAACTGTATATATTGACTGGTCTAATCCGATTGGGCTCGAATTGGAAGTTATTATTATTATTATTGAGGGAATTTTATCGGTAATGATAGCTGCAGAGCATGAATATACACATAACGACACGTGGTATGTCTAGTTTTGACCATTTTTCTTTAAATGTTTGTAGGAAATGCAGCAGTCTTTGAACATGCCTAAATATGACATGCCCGAATTATCAGAGATGATGACATCATTCTTTGCGGGTGGAAAGAAGCCGCCTACAAAATCCATCAAAGCAAGCAAGAAGAAGCAAGCATAACGACTAAATTATTGCTGTACATATTTATCATTGTTGTTCTTTGATATTTTGTGACTGATAAATGCACTCAGTCTGTAAAGGTTGGTTGTTTGGCACATTTTGTTGGTCTTTGGCGAGTTGTTGAAGAAATAACTTATATTGCACACAATGTGCAACTTTCTGTTGCAAGAGTGTTTAATAAAATGTTGTGTTCTGGATAGTCAAAATTTCTTGTTCGGCTATAATAAACACCATTGTTTTTTTTGTTGACCTTATGTTTTGGTTGTCACTTTTATCGTAGCATCTAGATTCCAACTATTGTACCATTTTTTTTATGGAAAGCACATAGCCAGTTCTATTTTACACACGCACTTGAAACGTTTTCCAACCTACCCGCGAGCTTTGCTACAGTTGACTTTTCTGTCTAGTTTACTGACTTGGCCCTTGTTGTTGCTGAAGACATGGCATGGCTTTGCCTTTATGTTGCCAGAAATGTGAAATTTCAAACTAGGGCGCAGAAATACAGACAGATTTGGACTCGCTACAACGTACAGTTTTTCTATTCTGTGGGCTTCCTTGAGATTCCACGCGGCTGACAATGTAAAGGCCAAGCCAAAGATCAGGTTTCACAGCTTGTAGGCATGATTATGTACTGAATGGAGAGGCTGGGTACTTGGACACGCCCTTGACCAATAGTTCACCTGTGGGTGTCTTATTTACCGAATGCCAGAGATGAGATGTTTATCTTTCTTTGTAGCCATTGACCAATGCCCTTTCTAGCGTGCGTTGCTCTTGGAGTAGCATCCCAAATCTGAACCCTAGTGAAATCTCTTCCACACTAAAAAAGTTGCTCTCACCCATCCATCCACCCAAGTGCTACAGCTCAAAAATGCTTTGGCGGCACACATGTGTAGTACGACCTCCAGTCTTAGTCTGGATTGGTAGTTATGCATTCATGTCAATCTTCCTCAAGCTACTATTCACCCAGCAACATCCATCATTGCAGGGTCTTTTGGCTCCATCAGACTCAGTAGCTGCTTTACCATCGACATCTGCCCAGCCTGTTACCGCTCCTGTTACTGTAACACTTCCCAGGCCAATGAAAGCATCAGTGAAGCCTCCGCCTCCATGGAATGTACCAAAGAAGAAGGTTACTGCCAGCAAGGCCTCGACACTGCCCGTAAAGACGTCGCCACCTGTCGAGAATCTCTGAATCGGTCGTTAAACCATCAGCGGCTCAGGGGGCCAGTGAATCCCCTCAACTTAATCCTTCTTTGCCCATGGAGTAGGGAGAGATTTCCTGCTTCGATTCTCCGGAGCTATTTTCTCCTTCCAAGGACAACTTCGTCCTGGACCTCACCCAATCTTTGGAATGAGCTGAGGATTCAGATGTCTTAAGAGTTACCCTGAGGGAAGGTCAAGGGGAAGAATTGAATCTTCAGCCCACTCATATGACTGAGCGCAACTTCATTCAGTGGAACTGCCAAAGTTGTTGGACCCATGCAAAAGAGCTGCGGCTACTTATGTGCTGCTTACAAGAGACGTGCTTTAAGCATGTTGCCCTTGCTTTAAGGCGTCAGGTAACCCGGTTGTTTGAGGATACTGTCTGCCGTCTAGATTCAGACCCTACGCCACACGTGCATGGTGGTGTTGCTGTGCGGGTTCACCACTCTGCCACATGTCAGTGTGCCTCTGCGCACTAGATTTCAGGCTGTAGTATGGTAGTTCAAGTTTCTTGTCAATTGGATATTACTGTCTGTTCTCTTTATTTACCATCGGATGAGGTCTTTGGGCTTGAAAACCTGTAAGACTAGTAGTATAAAAATTTGCAGACGTAATAATTATATTGTAAAGTATTGACTAGAGATATAATTAGGACCATCGTCCTACGTTTTCATTATTTAAAAAAATCCTGAAGTTCGACTACGCGAACAGCGCTAACAAGTGTTTCAACTTAACAGTACTCGGAATGATAACATCCACTTGATATTCTTCCGTCACAACGCGTGTTATTACTTCCCAAATCATTATTTTTTTGTTTTATTACCGTAAAAATAGTTTAAAGTTGCTTTATTTCTTCGAGATTCACGATCGATTACAGCTCACTACCAAATTGTTGCCGGATGCCATAATGACCAGCTGCCCGCAATGCGACGCGCTCCTACTAGCGCCAATGGCTGTAACCTTGACTCGCTTCACGTGATGTCACTCGCGAACGGCCGAAGAGTCACGTGCTGCGAACGAGCCAATCAGCACTCGCGAGGCCAAAGCATTTGAACAACGGCTGTTGAAACAGTACATTTCATTGGAGGAATACAGGCAGTGATGTTGGAGTTGATGACGTCATTTTTCACGGGCCAGAAAATTGGGAATCCCCCCCTCTCTAACGTGACCAAGATGGCGGCTGTACGATGCGTCGTTCCAGAGATACGATCGTTTGAACAAAGGGCTATTTTCAGCAAATAAACGCAGTTGAGTGTCCATTTTGGCGACGATGCCAACAATAACATTGACTTAGGTAATAAAAAGATGATACTAAATTAAATTAACCTAAATAAACTGAAAATATACGATCCAAATTACCTAATTCAATTGGAGTTACGCCTCCGTGTACGCAATAGGAATTTTTTTTTTAACAGGGCGTAGAACTGGGCGAACGAAACATTTGTCGTTTCGGCTTTTTCGTAGTGGCATTGCAACGACGACATATCGTCGCTTAGGCCTAAACTGGTTAAATAGGATGCCATTTGCTTCAGTGGTCAAACCAAGTATTGTCATGACTGGTAAGCAGAAATTGCATTTTGTTCGCTTCTGGGTGAAATTGTTCTGTCGTAATCTCGCAAAGATCTTGAAGAGAGCTTGTAGGTGGCCTTTCCACGTGTGTGTGGCGACCATTATGTCATCGACATATATCGTACGTTTCCGACTAAGTCACCGATTGCTAAGTTGATAGTTCTTTGGAATTCGGCTTTAGAATTCTTGAGTCCAAAAGGAAGGACCTTCCCTTCGAGCAATTAAATGTCGTGCAATCCATCAAGTCGGGGTTGAATGGGACTTCATGGAAGCCGCTTTTACCATCTAAGACAGATACATATACTTTTTCCTGCAAGAAATGAGCACTTCATCGACCAGTGGTGGTGGAAGTACATCGGTCTTGATCTGGTCGTTGAAATCCCTGTAGTCGAGAATGGGTCTGTACATGCCGTCTTTATTCTTCATCATGAAGCAGGCTGATTCCCATTCACTTACAGTGGGTTCAATTTTGTCTTCCAGCAACAGGTGGTGTGCCATGGTTTGCAACTCTTAACGCATTTGTGGAGTTTGGTGACGATACTTTGCGATGTGCAGTTTAGGCATGTCCCAGAACTCTATTTTGTGTAGAATGGTACCTTCACACTTGCCTAGGAAGCGGTCTTTGTTCAAGTTAAGAAGCTCTTCAAGTTCTGCGAATTGCTCGTCATTTATGACGTTGAGTTGGTGTTCTTTTCTTGCGCGAATGTGACTTTCCAAACGGATTTGTTACTGAAAATGTTGTTTTCTTTGGTCCAGTTGAGCAGTGGAAATGCCTTGCATCTTTTTCCTCCTTGAGAGAAGTAGAACCTTTGGTTTACATAATCTATAACGAGATGCGCAGTCTTACGAAATTCTAATCCTAGGATGCAGTTTCTTGACAGATTCTCAAATATCGTGAAATTTACAAGGGAGTGTCTTCTATTGACAAAGACTTTCAGTGTTACTTCACCGAGTAGTGTGATGATTGCTTTGCCATCGGCAAGTTCAATGTTTCACCTGTTTGTGCTTCCATGCCTTGCTCATGATGTTTCGTACAAATCCTGAGTCTAAACAAGCTGCGAACATTCTTCTCTTGACAGACATGTCAATATAGAGTAGGCCTGGGGTATTGTTGTTGACTAAACGAAACGGTTCATTCTATTGCTTGTTTGGACATTCACGTGAAAAATGGCCTAGTTTATTGCAGGTGTAGCAGGGCTGCGTCTTTAGCCATTCAAGTGTCTCTTGCTGACTGTGAGCTTTGACATTGTGTTGGTTGTCTGCATTTCCTTGCTGATTTGCATTCTCTGTCTGTGGCTGATTTTCAGTGTTCAATCTCCTTTGAGAGTTTTGTTTTGGTTGTAGTGGTTACTGATCAGTCGTCGCTGAAGATGTTTCCGGCGCAGTTTCTTGTTTGCTTTGTTTTGTTAGTTGGCTGTACGGTTGCTCTGCTCCTACAAAGTTTGTTGCGAGTTTGGTGTTGCATCTTTGCTTGGTTGTGGACAATTGCTGTGTTGGGCCTGTCGATTCCCATTCGTCGAACTGGTTGCAGTATGTTGGTTGATGCGGTTTTTGCTTCCGATGGTGTTGCTTGTTCGTTCTGGCTGCGAGTTGTTCTGTGAAGCGGATTTTAGAGCATTTGTTGCACTGCCCCTGTTCAGGCATCACAGGCATCACAATGTTGTGGGTTGTACCACTCTACTGTGGCTCGTTTTTGCCTGGCCTTGTTTGGGGCCATGTGGTGGGTGATCTGGCTTCATTGTGTCTGCCTGTCGCCCAACTCGTTCTCAATGTCTTTGCATTTACGAAAGTCTTACTGACATTTGGTTGGCGTTCAAAATTTTATTCTGGCTCTGAGTTCGATCATCAAGTCGGGGTGATGTTTCGGATCCTTCACTCCTGCAGGTTGCCATTGAGTCGTGCTTGCCATCTTGGTGCCTGCCTCGGATCATGTCTGAGAGTGATCGCGTGTGCGGGTGGAAGTCCCGGAAGCGAGGGGCAATCCGATCCCAAAGCACGGCCAGCTGGGAGCGGAAGGTGCCCGTAGCAGCGCTATGTAATAATGCTTGATATGCGGCAATGTAAACATTGACCGACTATGACTTGTCCTATTCACGTGCATTAGGCTACTCTTATTATGCTTCTAACATACATAATGGGCACCACTGCTCCTTCGGTTTACCAGGCCCACAAAGTATAGCAAATTCTTCAAACACTGAACACAAACAAACTTATTTGTTTACTTGTTCTGTCTTCTTAAGCTGCAAAGCCCCGGATAGTCAGCACCATTTCAACTTTACTATGTACAATCGTTCCATCAATCTTGCTACTAATTACGATAAATCATTTTGTAAGAGTCTCCTTTCTTTAAGAAAGAATGCGTTGAAAGAGATTTGGTCGTTGGCTCTAATGTCTTTCTTAAGATCCCCATGGAAATCGTAGTACCCATGGTTTTTGAAGTGCTCTAGATAACTTCTGTCTTCACCTACCATCTATGCACTTCTTCTCGGAAGAACTGTAGTCTCTTCCCCTACAAACCGTTTGCTGACTGCAACGATAGCATGACCTACTCATGAACATCCGGTGCAACGAACTGTTGTACTAAAGGCTCTTGCGGCTCATGACTTTTTTTCAGGGTCATAGAGATTATCAAAGGTTTCTTTTCCATCCATGACCATGATGCAGCAAGGAAGCTTCAGTTCTCCCCATTTGATAAAACATAAGTTTCTTCCCGTCGCGGCTCCTTTGGATTAGAGTTTGATCTTGAATATCCCTAGACCAACATCGGTCCTCACAAACAACATGAACAAAATAATAAATAGAAGGAATGGGAGTGAGTGCTGCTTCATATCTGGACCTTTTTCATGCAACAGTGGCTCTATGTATTTTTTAAATGTAAAAAAAATGCCGTAAACCTCAAGAAGAGGAGGTTTTAGTTATTCTGGAATAATCTTGTCCACGAATGAGACAAGGGTCCTTGGGTTGTGTTCAGTCCCATTCCATGCGGTTGACACTGTTTTTACCGAGTTGCTTTGGAGGTCGCACTTTTCCTTCATTCAGAGAAGTAAGAAGTACAGAAGCGTCCACTGCAGGCTCAGCCAAAGAAGAAGTGGGAGGACTGATGGTGGAAGAGATCAGGAGATATGAAGAAAAGAATCCTTATATAAGTGAGACAGGATCCCAGAGCATTAAAGTAACTGGAAACTACCTGTCCTAGTGAAACCGAAGGATGCCAAGATGAACTGAGATAAAATTCTGAGAGGATGCGTTGATGTTCAACATATAGCACAAAACGTAGTTATACAGCATGGACAAACACCTGTAGCTTAGCTTCTAATTGTGACAAATCGTTTTTATCACCCTTGTTTCATTCAAGCCTAACAACAGCCATTTATCTAATTAGAACTGCCACTGCATCAGTTTTGAAGATGTAACTTGCAGTAAATAGATGCTGAAAGCATGGTGGTATAGCATAGACAAACAGCTGTAGTTTACGATAAATATTTTTTATTAGCCTACCCTTGTTGGAAAATATACATTTCCGTCTTTCATCTAAGCCTAATATTACAGCCATTTATCTTAATTAAAACTGCCACTACAACAGTTTAAAGATGTAACTAGCATTGAACATAAGCAGAAAGCACGGTGCTACAACATAGACAAACAACTGTAACTTCTAATAGTGATAAATCATTTTTATTACCCTTGTTGGAAAATACATCTCCATGTTTTGGATAAGTCTACTTATGGCCATTTATATTAATTAAATCTGCCACTGCAGCAGTTAAAAGGTGTAACTTACAATAAATAGATGCAGCAAGCATGGTGCTATGCTTACACACATTATTGCGATTCCATCGGCTGTTGATCTTGCTGCCTCCATTGACGTCGTGCAGGTCAACAGCTTACGCACATGCACAGAAGTCAAACCGGAACGGCCTGGCTTGGTTCTAGTGTGCGTGCCTCCTGTGACGTCACGTAATGAGCTGGGGAGTGACCATCAACTTTACTACATACAATCGTTCCATCAATCTTGCTACTAATTACGATAAATCATTTTTATTGGAGCAAAGCGAGGTCGAAGGCCGAGCGGAGCTGTTTATGAACACACTCGAATGCAATCTTTGTGATCGCATCACGCAATAACGACTGCATCAATTTAAAACCATATTTTTCACATTGATAGCGATACTTCCAGAGGTAATTTGTAAAAAAAAAACTTTAAATCGGACATGTTGTTGAGAAACAACGCCATCCATGCTACGAAAGCAAATGGACAAAGAAACAAGATGCAACCAAAAAGATGAGCCAAAACGCTGTCTCCAATGCACTCGCAAACAACTGCGTGTGCCCGATGTATCATTCGTTCATTTGGTTGTTTGAGTTGTGGTGTCAACACCACCCAACCACACGCTGCGAAAATAAATGGACAAAGAAACAGGATGCGATGACGCAACCCAAAAGATGAGCCACGACATTGTCTCCAATGCAACATCGGTTAAGTTATTTGATGATCTGTAGCTACTGCAAAGATGGCCATAGATCGCCAGCCCCTGCCCTCACGGCAAAGTGCGTAAAAAAAAAAAGAAGAGCGGCGGTGTAACAGGGCCAAACAAAGACACACAAAAAAAGGGACAAAAACGGCTAAGAGAGTGGTGCAAAGAGGGCAGAAAGGGTTAAAATCTAAGAACGGGGGTCCAAAGCAGTGTAAAAAGGGGTAAAATAAAAACACCACAAAAAACGTCCCTAGAAAAGCTAAGTTGCCGCTGCCCTCTAGGGGGCCTGTGCATGGCCCTGTATAGACATACTTTTCTCAGTTTTCTTCATAAAACCAAAAGTTGTTGTCTGGTTTTATATACTTTTGATAAAACATTCTAATCCTAAGAGGCAAAAATACAACGTCTGAAAAATAAAAACGTTAATTAAATTTCTGTTGGGGTAAAAGTTTTGTGCGACAACTCCACTTCGGGGTGGGGGGGGGGGGGGGGAATCAGATTTAACCCTATGAAATTTCCATTTTTTATTTTAATTGCATAAAATGTATGCAGTGCAAAAGTTTTCCATTGTTCTTTTTTTTTTATTTAGGAGTTAAAACTTAAAAAATAAATTAATTATTCTAATGTTAAGTGTAAATCCCGTGAACACAATTGCACGGCGTACGTGACCACATATACACGCGCCATGGGAGCAAAAGCTGGGAGGAAGATAGCTGAATGAAGAAGAATGAGGTGGGACTTAGGAGGGAAGAAACTGGCCGTATGAGGGTTAGAAAATTCTGGTTGGTGGTGGGCTAAGATGGGCGGAGCTTGTTGGGTTTGGGCACAGGGAGCAGTCACAAAATACTCTTCGGGTGCCGGCCTTAAACTCTTGTCTCTATAGTATACATACTAGAGATGCCGGCACCCCAATAGTATTTTGTGACGACTCCCTATGGGTTTGGGCTTTGCGTGGTCGGTGCCACAGATTAAAGACCTCTTCCTCCCACATGGTCGGTGCGTACCCAATCACAAAAGAGGACCCTTTGCATCATCATCGCTCGCGGGGTGACGTAACTGTTCCCGCTTTTACGCCTATCTTAATCGCTAGTATCCGTGTTTGTGAGAATGACATGACTAAGAAATATCTAATCTTTGATTTATGTTGATTTCATTGTACCAGGTCATACGACGCGAAACAATGTAGCAAAGCCAACTGAGGTAAAAGCGATGAGGCATTAATTGAACCAGTCGAATTAAAAATTTTACAGTAAAAGGTATGACAGCAGTTGATAATAAACGAATGGCCAAGCACAGGCTAGCTTGAACCAACTCTAAAGCACAAGAATTATAAAACTGTTTACATGAAAAGACAATATAACCAGGAACAAATGAACCCAGAGTGGGCTCGTTCATTTGTTCCTGATATAACTGTTTACATGATAAAAAACGTCAAGCAAACAAATAGTTAGATAGATAGATGAATGCCAGTTGGATTCATTTAATATATTATAACAGATAACAACTGGAGAAAAAAAATAATAATGCAAAGCTTCATAATAGTTCTGTTTTTCCCCCCCCCCCCCCCCCTCGATTCAGGGAGTGATATCTTGATTGGCCTTGGCAGTTTGTTGAAGAATGACTTGCACCGGAAGTAGAGGGCGTTGATAGCCCTCGTCCAATCCAAAAGTCTGGAGACCAGCGCTTGATCGAATGTGTGATGATGACACCTGCCTATTTCATAACTTTTAGAAATAGTTTAAGGATGACTATTTAAGCACAATATCGCTTCTCATTGTTGAGATCGGGAACAAGAGGAACCTATTAACGTAGTAGGTTTGAGTTGTCATCGTTTTAGGCTTCGTCAAAACGAAGCGAAAAAAATCTTTGTTATAATAAGGGGGTCATAAAAGGAAGAAGGGGGGCGCATGACTTTCTAGGTCCTGTCTGCGTCATTTGTAATTTTGTTTCTTTTTATTTTCTCAAGTCATGGGTGACGCCGAGGCACAGGATGACGAGCTTCTGGCATTGGCTAGCATCTACGAAGGAAAAGTGTTCAGTGTCGTGGAAATTGACGGCATGCGAGGAGGACAGTTCGTAGCCCCTTTACAGCTAAGCCAGCCTATTCACGTTGGAGTGAAGGCCGCCCAAGGTTCGTTGACGAAATTTGACCTTACCTGGTACTTGCTTATTGTGACAGTTGCAGTTTTGTCTTCCTTACGTCGCTCTGGCACTGTGATAGTAGTTCTCCACTTTCGTTCCCTGCCCGATCAAATTTGAGCCTAAGGCAACTTATCTAATCTATAATAGCAACAAGATGACAACTATATAAGAAGTGACATGACAAAAACTCGCAGGTGAAATAATAGACAACCGGTACCTGGTACCTGTAGGTTTTTGTTTTTTATATTTCTGTTAATTAATTTAATAATAGACGAAAGCATTTATTTTACCTTTTTAAGTCGTTACCCTTTCTCCTTTTGTGAAATGGCCATCCTATCCTACCGACTGAAAACAGGTTCGAGTACAATTGCATACAGTCCCGAAACAGATTCTGGGTGACGAGTGACGTGATGTCTCAGAAGAGCGTTCGTTCTCGTCTCATTTGTTCATGCTTTGTTCTCAGCTGCAGAAAGATTTCAGCCTTTAAAAAAGTTTTTGTTGCCACATCCCGACCAATCTTACTTTTTCCTCCTAATCCTAATCTTTCCCCCCTTTACTGACGACTTTGTTAGGTAGGATAACCATCTTGCTTACGAGTATTATTATTTTAGTTTTAGCCCTCTGCTGTGGTAGCAAAATTGTGCTACAGTGTCGAAATCAGGAACAAGCTACTTGGAATATTGGCTCAAACGAGCATTGCGTAATAACTTTTGTTTATAATATGAAACTTTCCTGCTATTGACTGTTAACAAAACTTGATTTCCTTTCAGTGCTATAATTGCCAAGTGCAGCATTGTACGCCTACGAATTACAATAATTAAATTAAAAACATCCTGCAGAACATTAACTGGGTGTGCCCCTCCCGGTTATTTTTATCATTTATTTTTTTATTTTTGGTTTCATTGTGAACAAGGTACAAAAATTAGTTGCTGAAAATTTGATATTTGTACTTCTTATGTTATTGTGAGTTTTGACCTGGTCAGTAGGCGCTCCAACACTGTAAAATTTAAAGTTAGTGATGTTTCGATAACTACTGTAATTATCAAAAATGTCGCTAGGACCTACTTGTAGCAGTGTGCGATAATTAAAAAAAATACGAGCTGAACCGAGTTTGTAACTCGTACTCAAACTTGGCTTGATGTTCGCATCCATACTCAAAAAACTTGAAATCCTCTGATTTAATGCGATAACTTGTCAATTTTTGACCGATTTCAATATTCCAATAAACAAAATTCATCGTCTCCATGAGAGCTTTCTGTCAGTACGTATTAAAAGCCAATTGCACAAACCTTTTTAAAGTTAGGCTATATCCTTGAAACTGGAAACCCACAACTCACACAGTCAGTTAAGCACCATCTTAACAAAAACATGACTTGACTAAAACAAAATCTGATCACCAAATACTCGAACTCTGCTCGATACTGATTCTTCTGTTGCGAACTCGCCTCAAATTAAAATTATTCTACTCGCACAACGCTACCTACTTGAACATTAAAACGGCCGAAAGTGTACATCCAACTCAAAAGTCTCCAGCACAAAAACTAAGAGCTGCATTATCAGCATATTACAATGGCTGCTGGCTGCCCTGTGCTAAGTCCTATCCTGATGTGCAGAGCTGCCTTGCATGAAGACACTTTCTTCGGTTTGTTTTTGTACCAAATGATTTACTAGTTCTTCTTTGCAGGTGACGACAAGCCCAAAACGTATCAAGTAGAATACCTGCCACCAATCACGTTACATTTTCAGCTACCAGCTAGTTATCCTTCTGCAAGTCCTCCCGACTTCACACTTGCCTGTAAATGGCTTAGTAGAGAACAGGTGAGAGCTTTACAGATTCACTCCAACTTCTCGGGAACTTAGGCACTGGTTACTTAGTACTTACCTACATAAAACCCACATGTATGTATGGCTTATTCCCCTTTGTTCATCAACAAGTAACACTGAAGGGAACCATGATCACCATTCTTACGTCCATCCATCCCCCAGCTCCCAACCCATGTAACGCCTCGTCGTTTTTTTTCTTTGCTTGTCTAACATGTCGGACATGTTGATTAACTTAGCAGTGTTTCTTTATAGTGATCTTATTGAGAAACGTGCGGAAAAGAGTTACTGAATATGCATTCATGGTAGTAGTTATATCAGTTTTTTTTTAACGCTACAAGTTAAACCCTATTATAATGATACCTCCTGCAATAAACCTCTTATAACAATGCTTTTATTGACGATCTTCGGCCAACAATGCATGCAAAAGTAATTGCTTATAACGATAAACCTGACATAACATATTTCGTAACTCCCATGAGCTATCTTTATAAAGAGGTTTCCCTACCTTATGGCCAGTTTGGTCAATCCAATGTCATTCCACTTTCAGCAGCGTTATTGACCATGGGCCTGACTGTGCAGCAGCGTTATTGACCATGGGCCTGGCTGTGGTTCCATTTTCTGTTACTTTTTCCTCTTGTACTGACCTAGGATTATTAGGTGTTTGGGGAGGATGCGACTCTAACAGACGGCCTGCTTTATCGGCTGTACAACTCGTGTGAGAAGGCTTTCAGTGCGATTGCAGCGCGAGATTCAAAACAACGGAGAATGCGCCGGCGATCGGAAGCTTGACGGTTGGTGTTGAAACTGAAAAACCTCACTAGAGGGCGTCCGAGCTGCGGACGTTTGGGTTCGATCTTGCAGGGAAGCCAACGCAGCTGCCCCTCTTGTCTTACGCTCGGCAGGTCTATACAAGCAAGAGCCTCGTCTGTCAAGATAAAATATTCGTTTAGGGTTTAAATTCAATGTGCGTTGCCATTCGTTTGTAATGTTTTCTTTTCTAGTAATTCGTGGCAAACTGATCGTAGCCGGTAACGTCGGAATTAGTAGGTGGCCGTTACAAAATCCCAGCAAGGTGAGCCAGAAGAGTATCACTTCGTTGCAGCCATTTTTTCCGCCGACTAACGCCAACGTTTTTAGGAGGGCGCTGCTCGCATGCTAAATCGCTTCTCACACCAGTGATACATGTATCGCAGCGAATGACGCATCCTCCCCAACAACTAATAAGCCTAGTACTGACTATGTGCTTTGCTGTCATTTATTTGTTGAAAATAAAATTATTAAAAAATTTTAAAACAAATCAATCTTTGATTTTTCGAATACCGTAAGAAAAACTGACACAAACTCAGATTCGGTTACCGACCCATCCCTACTGGCTATACTCCATCACACCGGGAATGGAGCAGCTTTAATGAATACCCAGGGCTCCACAAACCCTAATATCCAATTTCTGATACGAAAGGTTTACAGCGAACACTTTTCTGCTACGTGGAGTGGAGCGAATACACAGCATGATAAGCATGGGAGGCTACACATATCGTGGAATTCAAAATGTGAGAGACAAGAGGCGTATGAAAATGACCAAAACCAGGGTTCCCACAAACCTGACAAGGCAGACGGCAGTAAATTAGTTCGCAAGGCACTGCAGACGAGTATAGTAACTGTTGTTTTGAAGTTGAGCGTCCGTTTTATCTTTTTAAGAAAAAAAATTTCTGGAATCATGAATTTTCACAGTAGAAACCGTTATGGTGTTTTTCACGCTTGCTCTATGCTTACTGTCCACTTTTTCCTCCCTTGGGTAATAGTGGGCTCTTCCTTTGTGTTCTTGTGCCTGCAGAAGACCTCTCATCTCTCTCCTCCCCCTTCACCCCTCTTCACAGCAATAAGGATAAAAATTAGCCGTTCCAACATCATTCAAAAAAGTTTTAAACGCGGTTTTCTGTAATAATGTTCAGAAGGAAGGTCAGAAATCAAATTATTCTTTATTTAACTCCCACCCTTGTTTTTTGCCAAATTAATTGCATAAGCCCATCAACGTCTTTCAGTTAAAGGGACGCCCGGCCTGCCTTAAAACAACTACATGCAGATCTCCATCCGCGCATTACGAGAGCCAAGGTCGGCTGGGATGGTAGCTGCGTTCGTCGCAGCGAGGAACATAGCTGCTGTCTCGGTTGGCTTTCGGAATAGTACTCGAAACAGCATCAAGTTAAAGATTGTGTCGTCACAAACTGGAATGATTCTCGTATTTTAACATCACAATTTATAATTTTCTAGGCTAGTGTCTTATAATTTTGCTTCGACGATCTACTGGAATAATTAATTTTCATTTTTACCGCATTAGTCTTTTAGATTTTTGATTTCTTGCTAATTAGTAGAAAATTAGTATATGCACACACAGAGATAAAACGTCATGATTATTGTAAACTCGCAAAGCATCACATACGTGTAGGATACAGTAAATAAAGTTAGCAATTATTCAACAGAAAATCTAGACGCCACATTTTAAAACTGATTTTTACCAAGGGATTGACTAACAATAAGGAACTAGACCTTTGGGGTCGTACTTGATATGGTGGATCGAGAAAAATGGCGCTGAGAGGTATATCCCTTTAATGCATTGTTAGCAAAATTCAACTAATACGGAAACCTTATAAAGCTTCCTAGTTTTTTTTGTCTTTGCTTGTACAGTACTCTTATTTTATATTTCAGCTTGGGCGATTGTGCCGAAAGCTAGACGAGATACATGAAGAAAACCGGGGCGAAGTTGTGCTCTTCCACTGGACCCAGTTTCTTGCTGATGAAAGTTTGCAGTTCTTGGGGATTTCGGACACGCTAGAATTACCAGCAGTTTGCAAACCTCGGCCTATTCATCGGCCTTTAGAATCCAAAACAAAAGAGACACTGAAGGCAGGTGATGGGGAGACAGCAGAAACGCATGACGAAAGAGTTTCTGCTGTTCAATCTGCTTCATACCGGGGTCGGGGTAGAAACGACCGCAGTAGTCGTCGACCGAATGAGTATCCCAATCGTGGTCGTTTTTGTAGTCGTAATGCTGGAGAACGAAATGGTGCAAATAACTCGCATGATACTCAGAGGCATAGGCCTAATGGCAGACCGACTCAAACTCAAATCGTTCATCCGAGAACGTTTGACGCTGGTAGCAATGCAGTGATTGTGGAACGGACGTCTTCCGTAAGTGAGGAGCCAAGTCATTCACCTGAAGTGTCGATACTTGGAATTAGTGGGAATGACAAGACTGTGCCTGACCTCATCTCGCTCAATGGCGTTGACAGTTCAACAGGGATGGACACAAAACTACTGGACTCCAGAGCGGTACAGGATGCCGCTCCGGACTCCCAACTGTTGCCTATCATTATGGAATATGATCAACAACAACGTCAGTTGGCCTTTGATGCTACGCTTTTCTGTTGTAACATCTGCTTTGATGAAAAATTAGGGTCTCAATGCATGGCCTATAAAGTGTGCAATCATGTGTTTTGCCGCAACTGTTTGCGCTCATACTTCGAAGTGCAGATCACGAGCGGCAATGTTCAAAAGTTGAACTGCCCCGAAGAAAAATGTTCCTCGCAAGCATTGCCCACTCAGGTAAGCATTGCTGGATTATAATAGTTTTGACGGGTAGACTGATAATAATATTGTTCAGCCGCCTAAAGTTATTTTGCTAAAACCTTTGAAATAATGGTAAACAAGCTCCTTTTTTTTTTTTTTTTAATTGCCAAAAATTGTATGGCATTTATTATTAAATAGTTTTTCATCACCAGCAGCGGAAGCCGTTATATAACCCTTAGCAAGATACCTCACAAGGATCAGCCTAGCCATCGAGGTAAAAGTCAACAGTTACTGACTGGTGGCATCAAACCTGAGTCAAAGATTTTAAAAAATTTTGATGTTTTAAATTCTCTTTATTTTATCAGTAATAATGTCACGAGGGCTTTTTTTTTTCTTTAGAGATTCTCAACCCCGAGTTACCTTCTGAAGCTGGAAAAATATCAAGTGCTGGATCGAGGTTTTTTTTAATCAGCTTCGTAATGTAACTCGAGGTTGAGAACCTTTGTCGATAGGCATGCCCAAATTATGCTGAAGTGGCATTTTAAATGAAAGTATGCCATCTAAGTATTTTGCTTCCCAACGACCCATCACAAACTTGCCAAAAATAGCATAACTCTCTGTGAAAGCTGACGATTGTTGTAGGACGATCGTCGTATGTCAATTTACGCACAATTTTAAAGTAACTTGCAAAGTGATCGACATGCCATTAGTAGTTGATATGACACATCAACCAAAGTAATTACATTTTTTATTTTTAATGACAATATTGTTACTTAGATTTAAAATAGGATATGATAGGACATTGCCGAGTTTTACTACAATTATTATTAATTTTTTTTCACCTATAGTATTTACGCTTTTTTTTTTTTTTCGTTTTTTTTAATTTTGACGAGTCTTATGTCAGCGGAAGCAATTAATGCTTGTATGGCTGAACCGACTCAATTTTGAACATTACCAGATTTTAAGTGTTTAAGTGTCGCATTTAAAATTTTGTGCACTGCAGTTGCTTAGAATATTAACTGTGCTGGCTGATGGTTCTGTTACCTTGGTAACCAAAGCATTCATAGGTTACCATGGTGTATTACTGGCAAGCCAAATCGTGCATCACGTGACTATCAGCCTATCGGGTATGTCTTATGTGTTTAGAATTTGATTTAAGCCTACTAAATATAGTTCTGTCATACTTTTATTATGTTGCGAGGACCAGGAACCGAAATGATTTGATCGGGAAAAAAATGACATGGTGGATGTAAGCTGACAGGTTTGTCTGATAAAATACCGGTGCTCGTTTGATCGATGTTAGGCGGTGTGATTGGCCAGTGGCTGCCGTTTGCTAGCTTCCTGTTGGTTAGATGCTGTTCGAAAAATAAGAATGTGTATTCTCACTAGTAAACAAAATAGTTGCAGTTAAAATATGCCTCGAAGACCCAGGTCCCCATTTAAGAAAACTGGTGCAGTCTCGCATTAGACTACAAGTTCTTCCGTCTGGTTGGCCTTAAACAGTGAGTCTAAAAGTGACTCGTAACAACAAAAACACAAACTAGGGTTCTTGGGCCAACACAATTAAAACGAGCCTTTAAAGAATTTTTCTTTACTCGAGACTGAGGTTCAGAGCGATAGAAATTCCACAAAAGAAATAAGCATAAAATGTATTCATTGCAAAGAATATGAATTGAACGTACAGGTTATTTACACGACTCATCCAATAGGAAAATATTGAAAGAAACTACACCATACCACCAAGGATGAACACTAAACGTCTGCTATAAATTTTTGACGACTTCCTGAAGTTCCTGTCACCTTCATCAGAATTGCACGTGAAAATATGAATAAAGTTCTAGATAGTTCAGGCAGATAAAAACAATTCGAAACGATCCCTAGTCTGTTGCACCACTGGTCTCATTTGTGCGTTCACTTTGGAATGCCCACTGTTTGTCCAAAACGGCACCTAGCTCAGGCCTGACAATTTTTTTTTAAGTCTGTGTCACTTGGGTTGAATGTTGCGATCCCAAGCTACATGGACATTAAGCAACTTGTCAGGCCTGAGCTTGCAGCTGCCTTGAACAAACGGTGGCGATCCAGATTGAACACACAAATGAGATGAGTGGTGCAACAGACTAGGGATCGTTTCGAATTTTGTGTTCATCTGTCTGAAGAATATATAGAACTTTATTCGGATTTCTCTGTGATTTCTGGTGAAGATGACAGTGGTATAGTGTAGTTCCTTTTTAATATGGCTTTTAAATACCATTCTGCCAACCGATTACTGGTTTTTTCCACAATAGAAAAAATGATAGGAATAAGTTATTGCGCTTGCATGCCGTTAATTTTGAGCTCTGTTGGTGTCTTCGCAGGGGGTCGTAATTTAGTATTTTGTTAGGGCCAATTATAAAACAAATTTCTTGCCAGGCGTCTGTAAAATACTACCCTTTAGCACTAGCTTAAATCGCTCATTTAATGTTCGAATTCGTAAATTAAGATAAATTAAGCTTTGCATGGTTTTCCCAACACATGGCATTGTCGCTTCTTCCTACATAGCAAGTACGGCCATCTTGGAACCAAACAGTTGCGTGGGCATTGACAGCAGGTCGATGCTAACTGTGCTCCGCAATTTCGAAGTTGGCTCAGTACAATTTATTATGTATCTGTTCTTAGAAATAGGATGTTGTATTTGTGCGTTCGCTCGCTAAAACTTCCAGCAGCAAATGTTAGGTTTGCTGTATTGAGAAATGTTATTTTAACGGATCATAGTGGTGTCTGTCTTGGCCGTACGTCTGTTGAGATTCTTTTGACTTTTCATAACCTTTAAGTAAAATGTGATTGGTGAAATTTGGGAGGTTGGTTTTGGAGTTTGTGTAGGCCTTTGTCGAGTTAGGCTGCTCTGGCTATTGGCTAATGGTTAGGCTTAACTGTAGAGGCATGAATTTTATGGTTCCTTTCTGAACAACTCGTGCAATTAACTTGCTGATAATTTTCCTTTAGGCTTTAAATTATCTCTGCAACCAGTCTCTTCTGTGTCGGTCTTGTTTGCTCTGTACTCTTCTTAAAACTGATTGCAATTGAATTTTTCTTTTTTTTAAGGTAAGGGAATTGGTGGATGCCCCCCTTTATGCAAAGTATGACACTCTTTTGTTAGCAACGACTCTAGAGACGATGTCAGATGTGATGTATTGTCCGAGGCGAAGTTGTCAATGCCCTGTCATCTTTGAGCCAGAAAGTCCACTTGCATCCTGTGCTGCTTGTGGCTACGTCTTTTGCATTTACTGCAAGATGGCCTACCATGGCGTTGCTCCCTGTCGATTGCGGCCGGGTAAGAGCGGCTTATTACTCATTTTGTCTTTGTAGCTTGCTTTCAAAGTTTTTTATAGGTTTATGTTATTAAATGTTAGACTATTGATTTAAAAAAAGGCTATAAATTCTCTGGTGGGTGTGCTTGGGGACTAAATTTTGTAGTCCATGCGTATACTCCAATGATTAATGTAAGTATGGCCTGGTAAACAACTTCGTGTAAAACATTTCTAGCTGGTGATTAAAACAGGAAAATCATTTAAATTGTATCAGTCCAATAGGCTACATGGTTCAAATTTGTAACTGCCGCTGTCTGCTGCCTACTATATTCGCTCGATTAGTACACCCTTCCCCACTGTATCCCGCGGGCCGTTATTTACACACAATGTTCCACTCAACATTGAGCTTCTCTCGCAAGTCTTTCCCAATCAGGTTTGTAACATTAGGACATGATTGGCCTTGCACAGTAGGCAACAGACAGCGGCAGTTACGAATTCGAACTGTGAATTAGATTAAAACACAAAATGTAAACAGAGTTTGAACTTATCTTTAAGGTGCCTGATGACGACTTCAGTTAGCAGTTGAAAATTTGTAGATAGTATACTTCTTCGTTGTGAAAGTGTGCGTTTGCGAGTCTCGTGTGATATTGTTTGAATCGTAGTGTTTCACAGTATAATGAATGACTGTGTTTTTTATGATGCTCTGCTCTCGCTTACAGTATTAAATTAATATGGTAGCCTAGATATTTCTTTAAATTTTTTAATTAACTGCATGGAAAAGCATCTTGCAAACATGAAAAGTCTTTGGCACGGTAAATGTATTTTATTACTACCGTAAATCCCTGAATTTAAGACCATGGTCTTAAAAACGAAAAAAAGCGCCACGAGTACAAGGTGTTACTGAAAAAGTTTCGTTTATAAGACCATGGTCTTAAATTCGAAACATGCTTTTGAAACGTGTTCTGTGGGCCTATAGAATTAATACTTGAATTTAAAAAATGTATGATCGTTTCGCTGAGGTACCGATCGACCGAATCTGCGGGCGGATTCGGTAAAATATTACTGAATTCACAACGAAATGTACAACTTCTTTTCAACCATATTTAAACTTAACTAAAAACTTGAGCTGCTTTATCCATCTTATTTGAATCTGACTCAAAACTGGCTTTTAATTGGTATTTTAATTTTAAAAAATAACAGAAAATTAATTAAATTGTAATTTTCTGAGCCTACATCGTTTTGCCGATATCGTTAGGCCTAATCAGTTTGTTGATCTTTCCAATTTCAATGGACCACTTATAGTCTGTTCCACATTATGCTTGCAGAAAACTAACAGTATGACGCCACGTTTCCTTGCACCACGAATGCAAAAACATGTCGATATCACAATATTGCAGACTCTACAGAGTTACTGTTACAGTCTACGAGTGGGATATTTACATGTTTTTGCACTCGTAGTGGAAGAAAACGTGGCGTCATACAGTCAGTTTTCTGAAAACATAATGTGGAACAGACTATACCTATTGACACTAACGTTTCTTGGAGTAGGTTGCATCAATTGACCATAAATCCCAACAAAAATCCTGATTACTGGAGCGGAATACATTAATAGTTGATTCCTATCCGTTTATGACTCCCAAGTTTTTATTATCATTAGGTTACTTGCTTATTGTGACTAGGGTTAGAGTGGTGCTTGCACCATGAGAAGCCATGTTGGATGTAAATAGTGCGTTCGTTTGGAATTCCAGTGCAACCAATGTATCCGCGAAGTGAAAATCTTCAAGCATGCTAGCGTTGCAGAGATGCTTATGCATTCGAGCAGCAAAAATCTTCATGCTACTTTTCCATAAACTAACTTACTTTAACCCTTTAAGGACGGGTGCGCCCGAATGCGCCCGCTCTTTAATTATTGTTTACAGCTCTTCTACAGGTCAGATCGAAAACTTCCAACCAATTACAGTAAAACTAAAAATGGGATATGAAGGCCAGATCATTAAGGAAAAAAATTACACAGGTTTCATTCTCTTACTTCAAGTGGGTGAGAAGCTATGAATTTTTTTCTATAAGTCCGTTACGAAACTGTAGCGCAAATGCAGTCCTTAAAGGGTTAAACTCTCATTAAAAAAAAATTAAACTGAGTACATATTTATATTATTAAATTATAATTTTTTACATTGAATTTATGCATAAAAATAAATTAAAACTTTAAATGTGTTTTAAAAATGCATCAGTGAAGAGAGCCAGTTGAACTAACTGAATTTCCATACTGCAGTCTTTTTCCCAATAATACCAAGAGGCCATAATAAAACTTTTTTTAAGGTGAATTTATTTAACACAATGAGAAAGTTAAGTTGTAACTAAGAAAGTATGGGATTGGTACAGTACATTTTGGTAAGTTCTTCCTTATCCTTCATCAGCTGGAGGACAGAACAACAAATGAGGTGGAGATCTGGATTTATTCTGGAAACCTATTAAAAGCTCCGAACATGGTCCGGATTCTGTAAAACTGGGTTCGGTCGATCCACAAATCTCTTTTCGATTCCAAAGTTGGAGATGAATCGTAAGCTAGACAACAAAAAAACCAACCACCACAACAAATATGCCGTCGCATTATTTTTTTAAAAACAGGCTTGAAGTAGGGCACGTACCATTCCAATTCTTTTTTTTTACTTTTTGGAACAAAGTAGTGGTATTAAGTGTTTGATAACTGGTAACAGACAAAATCACTGTGCTATTTTAGGTTCACTTAAAAGACCGTGGTCTTGTATACGAGGCATGGTCTTATATTCGGATATAAGACCGGGGTCTTAAATTCGGGGATTTACGGTATGTTTTTTGGGTGATACTAAATATTTCTCAGTTAATGGTAACAACAATTGATTTTGAAATGCTCGACTTCATAACACTTCGCCGATGTCTTCATGTGACTTCTAAAGTTTTACTGCAGTACTATTATGGTTTGATAATATTTCTTTAATTAGGTGAGCAACGTGAGTTATGCGATGAATATCTGCAGGCAAGTCCTGACGATAAAAAAGGTCTAGAACAGCGGTATGGACGCCGACAACTTCAGCAATTAGTTAACTTAGTGCTTTGCGAAGATTGGCTTACAACCAATAGCAAAAATTGTCCACACTGCAATGCGCATATTGAGGTGAGTGTTTTGTTTCTCTTTTATTCGCGTAAAGTAATAATTCAGTTTCATTCAGTGGCAACAAGTTAAAGAACGTAACTTACGCAAGGTTTGCGTAAAATGAACAAAGAATTATGGTTTTTGTGGTACACAGCCACACAAAAAAGTTACACAGTGGGCCTATCGAATGTTAGCACGTACAGAAAATGTTTCGTAGTGTTCCGGTAACCAACAGAAACCATCCCAGTTATATGAAGTATTTTCCTCTTTTAATGTGTAAACTTCTCCTTTAACCATCCCTATGGTCCCTGAAACATCCTAGTAACCATGGTACCAGGTTACGGAAGATTTTCCATAGGTGGATGTAAGTATCAGCTAAAGAGGGATTAGGCCGATCCGATACCATGGTACCAGCGCCGATACGATATGGGATAGAAGAGCCCTAACATTCAAAGTTCACCTTTGTGTTATTCAGGGTTTGTACACAACCTCGAATTCCTTGAAAAGCCTTAAATTTGAAAACCAAAAATTCAAGACTTGCAAAACCTTGAAAATTTGAATTTTGTTTGTCAGAGCCTTGAAATAGCCGTAAATTTTGTGAGTGTACCTTGTTTAGAATGAGGTTAATGCCATAATAGTAATATTAATTTAGGTATCAAATTTACATAGTTGAATAGAAATAATTTGTTAGCCGAATCCATTTTGTCTGAACAACGCTCCTCTCGAATTGGACGACAGATGGAAAGAGAGGTGTTGTGCAGTGCAAGCAATTTTTTCAGTAGGGGCAGCTGAGGCAGTCCCGTTTTACTAGCTGTTAGTCGCTGTATTCCTCTTTCCCTATTGGGTGGGGAATGGAGGACATAATGTTTGTCATTGTTTGCTACGGTTTAACTTCCTCGCTAAGAGTACAATGGAAACAAAGATAACATCTGGCAAAATACAGGAATTTAAAAGGGAATTTTGAGAGTTTATACCGTGCAAAGAGCCTTGAAATTGGTCGTAAGATAACCATGAAACGACCTTGAATATGGTGTCGTCTGTTATGTACAAACCCTGCTATTCTCCAAGGAATACTTTTTTTCCCACGTTACTGGAAAAAAAAAATACTTTAGGCAACCACATGAATTTTTAAAGCTCACTGTTATTCCGTTAAAAACATCATAAAAGTCCCCTTTGAAAAAAATAAAGTAAAAAGCCTGTTAAGATTTTTACCATAAATTGCCTTTTAAATAACAATAACAAGTTTATTAATACAATAAAAGGTAAAGGGAGATAGAGAAAGAGATCAATTGATACACTAAAACCTGTCCCAAAATTTTAAAGTGACTCAGGAAATTTAAAGCATTTCATGTACCGTAACTTCTTAAAAAATCAAACCTGCGGGTTACATGAGAGTGCTGTTACATGTAGAAGCTAAAGTTGAAGTTGTCAAACCTTGTTTAATACGGAATAATCATGACAAGATATGGATTACATTATAACGTACATTCTCAACACAAGAATCAACGAGAATTGAACATCGGGCTCTGAAGCCCTTGACTTTTATATGCTCCGGTCGGATCCAGAACTCCACCGGACAACCAGTTATCACATGACTTCATTAACCAATTCGGTTCTTGGTTACAAAGTTTTTAACCATGGCTACGTTCTCCTGCACGTCCGCTCATGGTTTTGGCGCAAAACCTGAAAGTCCTTGCTGTTAAACAAATGATTTTGGCGGCAACAAAAGTCAACCACTGTTTCAAGCACATAAGCAGGTATGAGGGTGAGCCAACGTCCGTTTCAGTGCGGTTTATACAAAAGTTTTTTGCACGCTTAAAGTAAAAGAAAAACTCTTTCTCAATAAGCCCAAACGTTCACCTACTCGTGCTGCAGTGATACATATGTGAAAATCGAGTTGAAAATAGCAATTTACCCACTTTTTGCCATGGATCTCTGCAAGTGCATGAAAATTTGCAGCTCTTGTTTCAAGATTTCAGTTGTTTTAGTTGTTAATATCGAATTTTGAAACCAACTTGTAATTAATAGCAGTCAATTTCGTTTTGCGTTCAAGCATCGTGTGGTTGATCGCTTACTCAGTGGTGGTCAATTTCTGTTTGTGCACAAACTGAAGGTCGCTTGGAGCGCCTTACCGATAAGCTGCTCGAGCCTGCACTAGGAATGGAGTTTTTCACGAACGAACAGTGGTGCACTGCTGGTTATTTACGGTACCAACCGTTAAACATGCCAAAAGATAATCAGTATAAAGGTAGTTTATTTACAGTACAAAAAGACAAAATAGCTTTTATTTTACCTTGGATGATATGATAATAAATGGCATTACGGTACACAGTGCGGTCGTTTAAACTTCATTAGACCTTGT
>JAHWFP010238679.1:0-19735 GCA_023313725.1 Lithobius niger | reverse complement strand
GCGATACTTTTGGGTTTCATTGTTTACAGGGATCCTATTGTTGCCGGTCACTTTGCAACGTAGAATGATTAGCCTGTGCTTCGCTGATTTAAAATGATTGTTGGTGGTTAGTGGTTGTTGGTATGGTGGCACATGGGACATGTGATTTCGGGACCAGAGCTTATAAGGTGTAGTAAAAGAATTAGCTACGTGTACATAAACATTGGCCGCTCTTCCGTACAAATAACCAGTGTAATGACCCTCATTGGTTATCTTGAACTCCTAAATTTCGACCACTCTTCTGTGAAAAGGAAAGTAATTAATGTTACCATTAGCATACTTTTCCAGTCCTAATGTCAAGTTTAATTTTTTCACCTCTACTTTTTTTCAACACTCAACTGATTATATACTACCACAAAGGACGGTGATAAAGTATCCTTCATGAGCCACATTATTTGATAGGAAATTGAAACGTTCGAAGTTTCGATTTTGATGCCGTCATAAACAATGCTTGGGTGTTGCTTGCATTCTGAGAGCACGTGCGACGTGAATGAGCGTTTTAAAAGCTTGCAGTAAAACTTTTAAATGGTAAAATTTTGTACACCTGGATTAAAAAGTCTTAACATTGCAAACGGTTTTTTTTTTTTTTTTTGGTTTTTAACATGACAGTTTTGTTTTGTTTTGTTTGCTTTATGGATGTCGTTTTAAGCTATCATAATATATGCTAACCCACATCCCAGTATAAAACACATCAATAATCCCAACAGTAATACTAGTAAAAATAATTAATAAAGTTTAATTCAAGCAAAATAAAATAACCGTACAAAAGAGAATTTACTCGTATTTATGAAAGAATATTTAATATTTCACACATGGATTTAATTAACATATATAGACTCTAAATAATTTATTCGAATATTCATTAAACAGTTAAGTTTTATTTCTTCTTTTACTTTACTAACGGCTAGCAAATTAATTAGTGTGATGATAATTATTTAAAAGATTTGAATGTCACAGAAAACAAGTAGGGATTGTGTACGACTGCGTAACATAAAGTAGGCACGTTTCCTTCGACCGAAATCCAATATTGCATAAACGTGGACTGGAATGCTTGTATCGGCAGCCGTTGCTGGCGTTTGAGCTGCCACCATCCTGTGCTGATGCGCCGGACGTTTGTGGGTAGACCAGACGGACGCCATTGATTGAAGACTAAGGTCATCGGCCCCAGCTTGGCGCCGGTATGGAGTGGTGGACTGTTCCTGGGCCTGTGGCGGATGTCCTTACAGAGGAGCTCCCAAGAAGTTCGAGTCAAGTCCAGACTGTATTATTATAGGCCAATGAGCGCATGCATGCCATGACGTGCATTGTAGTCATGGTGTCATGCTTTGTTTGTCATGCATGGTAACCATTGGTATTATAATCATTCCATTCCAATTCCTCCAAACTGCAACACGTAGGAGTGCAGCCTTAATTTATACGCCTTTTGGACCACCAAATATTTCGATCTTTTATACCAAAATTATTCTGCAACATATGTAAGTCTATGTATTTACCACCAATACTTTTCCCTAATCTTTAAGTCCAGCCAACCGCCAACGTAAAACCGCAAGGGTTATTCCGTGTATAAGTCGAGCGAGCATAAAATTGCAACCTCCACCGCAATAAAAACCCAATGGAACCAAATAACCAGCGTCATTTTTACATGCCAAGCCAAAACATCAACTACCACTGAACACCCGTCAATACATGCTATAGCCAAGAGATTACTGCATCCTAGTTCGGTAGTTGTTGAGATTTTACATCTGCACATCTTCAACTGGTTAGGTTCAACCTTGAGTATGTAAAGAGTTCAGTATGAATGGGGAATGTTAGAAGGACAGTATTAAAGCTATGACCTTATAACAGCATGTAACGGTAACAGAGATCCTCTCAGCCAATTTTTGTGCTACAAAATATGAGGAATATTTAATACTTGCTTAGCGGCTAGCTAAGTGAGCAACGCAAACCGGTTGTTGTGTACTCGGAAGGGGTGGGGGGTGGGGGAAGGCTCTTGATCTGGTTCAAGTCTAGGCTATACGCCGAATTTTTAGTCTTCTGTACAGCCGAAACGGCTGGGAAGACTATAGCAGCGACTTTGTCCGTCCTTCCTTCGTTTTATACAATGATAGTCAAGCGGACTTTACAAATTGTACGGTAAATTAAAACATCGTTGCATCCTTATAGCTAACAGGCTTCCTCGGCGTGACTCAATGAAATAATAACATTTGGTCGTCGCATTTAACCACTACAGGAATACACGCAACCGTAAAAGAAAAGAACAATTCATTAACGACACATATTAGCTTCATTGTCAACACCGTGTTGCATGAATGAATAGGCCTACTCTCGAACCCAATTCTCCATTAGCTGCTACTTACTAAATTGAAACGGCAGTTAGAAACATGGGTCTAAAAGCTGAAAATTAGGCCTAAAATATAAAACTAAGCATAAAAGCTAACACATTTTCAACCAGCAAGTTAAAAATGTGTTAGCTTTTATGCTTAGTTTTATATTTTAGGCTTAATTTTCAGCTTTTAGACCTATTTTTTTTTAACTGCCGTGATGGTTACTACTTTTAAATTATTTAATAGGAATCACTGTTGCAGTACGTTATACGAGTGTGCGCCTTAATATTTCCGTTGAAAAAGTTGCGGAAATGTACAGAAGACCGGTTGCGACTAGGTAGTCGCTGCAGCCGCTTGTTTGAATTTTGGATACACTATTAATTATTTAAAAGATTTAATGGAACTTTATGTGCTCTTGTTTCAACTTATCGAATAGTTATTTTATTCACGGTCAAGAGAAAGAAAAAGAACGAGTCAGGGCATGTAAGTTAGCAGAAATCAGCCCCGTACTCCGGAAGAATTTTATACATTAACATCACACATTACAATTTTTCAACAAGTATACTTTCAAATTTTTATCCTACGACTTATTAGAATAATTCATTACTACTTGTAACCAGGCAGCAGTATACTAAATAGCCTATTATAATAGTGGATGTATATTAGATTATACACCATAGGGCGCAACTGAAAGTCCCTGTCTTGGGCTAGCCCGCTGTATCGACGCACAACATTCTTAGAAGGGTATACGGTTATTTTCAGTACTGACTAAGGTTATTTGCAGTTGCCTTCCAAGGATTGGTTTGTTAATTTAGATATTTCTCTAATGTTCAGGGCTTTTCTTAGTGCACTAATATGAGTAATTTGGCGGGAAAACACGAAGTATGAGGGAGGTAATGGCAGTGCTATTTTAATCTACTTACCGTTTTCCAGCGCCATTATTCAAAAGTATTATTAAAACTGTTTTCATAATACTTCCTCAAGTTTGTGTCATTGATAGACTAACAGAACGAGTACGTGACGAAGTTCAAGTCCCAGTTAATCTAAAGATTAACCTGTCACTCTGGAAGTTTTTATCAGGTTGCATTCGAAAAGAGGCGATAATAAAATACAAACAAAATATTAACAGATAAAAAATATATCCGGGAAAAACCCACTCCCTTTAATACAAACATTATATCTTTGGCTATTTTTACGTCAGAAGAGTTACAAATTCCTGATAAAACCTTGTGGCGTAAAAACACCAAAACAAACAGTATGATAAATTAAAAACAAATAAAAGTTGAAGAATGAAAAGCAAGAAGTGAAAGGTGTAGAATGCAGCAAGCAAAAACACATGTAAAGTAGAGAAATGTAAAGTTTCGAAAAAACTTGAATTATTGAAATCATTTGAATTTATACTGTTAATCATGAAATTAGCAACAACAACAAAAGACGAGTTTAATTTATTTTTATGGTAAAATTTAAAAACGCGACGTCAAAATAAGAAAAAATAAATAAAATGGCAACAAGCCTAAAGGGTGCAAAAAATCTTCACTATATACTCAAGCATCAAGTAATACTATATTATAAACAAAAACGTCAAGTGTGCCGTAAAAAAGGGGAATATATGATTGAATTTTCCCTTGTTAAAATGAACACTGATAAAAATTGAAAATGTTTAATTGAAATAATCAAATGTACAACTGAGAAAATTCCATCTGTTCAGGTGCTGTTGTGCTTTACGTTTTAAATATATGATTGGTAAAGCACAACAGTACCTAAACATATGGAATTTTCTCAATTGTACATTTAATTATTTCAATTAAAAATTATCAATTTTTATCCGTGTTCATTTTAACAAGTGAAAATTCAATCATACAACCCCCTTTTTTACGGCACACTTGACGTTTTTGTTTGCAATCCGTGTACCTTTTTTACGGCTATGGCGTCGCAGAAAAAAACTTTATGCATGCAGTCGATTGTTGCTGGCCACTATGAAACAATTCAACTCAGCTCTGAAAGCCTGCATTTACGAAATAAATACGCCATTCTATCGTTTCTAGCTGCCAATTTCGAGGCCTCGAAATTAACAACGTAGTTTAGATTGGGTTAAATCTATATGAGTTTAACTGAAACACGGATTCTTTCACAATGATTTATTAAGAGTCCTGGCCCGCCCTAGCCCGCTGGCCCTTCAACAATTAACTTTTTAGCAAAGACATAACACGTGCACGAAGAATGGAACTGGAGTTTGCTGAGTGGCATTGTTCCCTAATTACAATGGTTAAAACAATGCAAAACAATCAAAATGATCGTGCTGGGACCCGTAACTCCGGAATGGATCGACCAATCGAAAAAGTCGTCTCTCTGAGGATGAAACCCAGGGAAATTTCTGGCTTAGATCATGTTTCAGATTGTAGGTAGGTGCAGTAGTTTTTTTCTGAAACCGTGTCACACAAGAAGAACAACAACAAGTGAACAGTTTTCAAATTTACGTGTGGCTCCCTACCTTTACTTTTGCACGGAATTGCGTAAAAGTTGGTATAAAGTTTCGAAAAGTTGCTATCTACTGTCTGGCCAAGTTTGGTCGAAATATATTGAATAGAAATGGAGAAATTAATGGTTTTAGTTTTGCTGGAGAGAGGACTTCAATGATATATATTACAAACAAAAACGTCAAGTGTGCCGTAAAAACGGCTATATGATTGAATTTTCACTTGTTAAAATGAACACGGATAAAAATTGATAATTTCTAATTGAAATAATCAAATGTACAATTGAGAAAAGTGCATCTGTTTTGGTGCTGTTGTACTTTCGTTTTAAATATATGATTTGTTAAGCACAACAACACCTAAACAGATGCAATTTTCTCAATTGTACATTTGATTATTTCAAATAGAAATCATCAATTTTTATCCATGTACATTTTAACAAGTGGAAATTCAATCATATAACCCTCTTTTTTACGGCGCTGGTGACGTTTTTGTTTGTAATCCGTGTGCCTTTTTTTACAGCTATGGCGTCGCGGAAAAAAGCTTTATGCATGCAGTCGAATGTTGCTGGCTACTTTGAAACAATTCAAGTCATCTCTGAAAGCCTGCATCTGCATCTGGAGTTTGTTGAGTTGCATTGTTCCCTAATTACAGTGGTTAAAACAATGTAAAACAATCAAGATGATCATTCAGGGTCCCGTAACTCCGGAACGGCTGGACCAATCGAAAAAGTAGTCTCTGTGAGTATGAAGCCCAGGAAAATTTCTGGCCTACATCATGTTTCAGATTTTAGGTAGGTGCAGTAGTTTTTACTGAAACCGTGTCACACAAGAAAAAGAACCAGAACAAGAACCACAACAACAACAACAACAACAACAACAACAAGTGAACAGTTTTCAAACTTACGTGTGGTTCTGTACGTTTACTCTTGCACGGAAATACATAAAAGTTGGTATACCTTCTATACCTATCTACTACCTGGCCAAGTTTTGTCGAAATATATTGAATAGGAACAGAGAAATTAATAGTTTTAGTTATGCTGGAAAGAGGACTTCAATCATATGACGTGGCTATGATGAGGTCTTTCAGTGAGATCATTTTCAAATAAATAGGACCGTGCTTTGAAACAGTTTGTTATTCTGAAGCAAAATGTTAAATTTAAATTATACCCGCTACTGTTCTGCTACGAAATACCTGCTGCCATCTGTTGCCGAAAAAGTAAAGTAGTCCACCAATAAAGACGCCAGCTTAGATAAAAGCGGTGTTCTTTGCTCAATAAAGCTAGGAATGCAGCTACTATTTCAGATGACCTTGCCAACAAAACGGGCTTGCTTGTGGTGCATTACTGTGGATTACAATAGAGAACAACACGTGTTCTGCAGATGAGTGGTGGGCGTTGTTTAAACGTAGCAGACCGTTTCAGAAGGAAATTGGAACCCATTTTGATTCCATCGCTCTCCAGGAAGTTATTACGAATGTGTTTAACTGGTGTTCGACCTGGGGGATGCGATCCAACCTCTAAAGTCTGCGGTCATGTCAGTTTTCCAGAGGGAAAACCTCTATTATGGTTGACTACAAAGTGGATAATGATGCACTTCCTAGAGTGGTGGAGATGAAGATTTTGGGTGTTACTCTAAACAACACTCTTAATTGGAATTCCCACATTAGTGACATTACAAATCGTGCGGGAATGCAATTGCGATTTTTGAGTAGAGTGTTACGGGGTTTCACTCCTTCTACTAAACTCACTGCCTACAAAAGTATGGTTAGATAAAAAAAAAATGGAGTATGCTGCTGTGGTATGGGACCCCTCCGGGAGGTCCAGATTAATATGAGACTGTCCATTGGCGTGCCACCAGATTTGTAAAAAACTATTTCAGCTGGTTTGCAAGTGTTAGTAAGATGGCGAAGAAATTAAACTTACATAGTTTGAGAGATCGACGAAAGGATAGCAAACAGGCTTGCTTTCCTTCACAAAATTGTGCATGGTCGTACCATCTTGGATCCTGATAGTCGGCTTACTAAACCAAATTTTACTGGTCGAAACGATCATCCCATGAAGCTTGGAGTTTGGCAGCCAAGCACTGACTATTTCAAGTGCTCGTTTTACCCAAGAACTGTTGTTGAGTGGAACAAGCTGCCGATCGAATGTGTACGTTACACCAATCTCTCTGGCTTTAAAACTTCCTTGAGGAAACTTGCCACTGGCTGTCTAGATGGGTGATTGTTGGTTGTTTTTGGCTTTTGTTTTTAGTTTGATATGCACAATCGTACATAATTTTTAAATTAAATTAAAATTACTGAAACAGTCTGCTATGTTTAAACAACTCCCACCACGCTCTTGCAGAATACATGTTGCCCTCTCTTGATAACAAAGATGATGACTGGTAAAAGGACACAGGACAAAAAATTGCGGGAACAAAGATCTGCCATATCAACACTCCCTGAAAAAATAACCCAATTAAAAATAAGCCTTGGAAAAAAAATCCAAGTTTTTGCTTGTTAGTCTTTCCCCCGATCTGGAAACTGCTAGTTAAGACACTAAAATTATAGGTGGTGTCAATAATGCTTACTTCTACTAATAATGCTTCACAATAGCTTGTTAATTTATTCGTAGCTTTGTCAATGGCAGAATTGGTTTGCTCATTCGTAGTAAGTAAAACTCACGGTTCCTTGTTCCAAACCTTTTTAGATCTTAGATCTTAGATCGCCAGTGCTAGAAAGTGAAAGTTTGCTTTTATTTAAAAACTGCTCGACGTATAGACATAAAAGGACTATCTTCACTACATACTCAAGCATCAAGCGAGACATAGCTTTTGCAACATTCCCATAGGTTAGAATAAATGTAGCAAACCCGTTTCTCACTAGGGGGATAATAGGAAAATGAATGCCTTTGCAATATTTACACGCGTCTGAAGTAATGTTGCAAAACTGAACCATACAGGAAAGCCAACTGGGAGGAATGTACATTTAAATTAAACAGAAGAACATAGATTAAAGCAATTAGACGTGAAGTTGTAACAAGTATTTTACAAACCACAACTTGTATGGGATAGTCTGATAACCCCCTGGCCAACATCTTCATGCCAATATCCCATGAAGCCAATCCCCCACTACCCCGGCCAATATCCACCGACCAAGATATAATTGTGATAAAATGAGTTAAAATTGTTATTACTAGGACAGCCGGCCCCGCGGCCGGACCCGCATATGGCCAGTTTTATAGAGCATTGTTGTGATTTCCCGTTTTGCATGAAAATACTGAGATTTCCCGTTAGCAGTCGCCCAAGCATTCAATAGATATAGTTAAATCCAGGGCCTAGATCACGTTTGCATGAAAATACTGTAACTGGAAAAAACATGACGTCATCGCTACTGTCCTTCTTTGCTGAAAACACAGTTCGAATCATACAGACAATTGTAATGAAAAACACACAAACAAACTAAGGCCGTCGGATGCTTGAGCTCTCACAGCCAACAGAGCTATCTCAATCGGCTGCGAGTCGAAATCGATAAGTGACATCTGTCGCCATTAATTTATGCTCTTTCCAGCAAAACAATAGCAGTCTCCGTATCGTGGTTTTGGTGATGCAGTAATTAAATTTTTGTATCGGACGTACGTAACGTAGTTTTACCGCAATTCTTGTGTTTAATTATTATGTAAGTGATTCAAAAGTAAAACATGCATGTCAAAATGGATGTAATTGCCCTTTAATATTATCGAGATTTCCACTACGCACTTAAGTAAAATAAGAGTGGGAATCTAGGTAATCTGGCGACACACATACAAACAAACAAATCTTACGATCTTAGTTAAATAGATTAAAACTATATTCTTGCTCAAATTGATGTGTAATATGGTTACGTTAAAAAGAATGGTCCGCTAAGTGGAGTAATAATAAGCATTATTATTACCATTGCATACCAATTTTAAAGGCACTGTCCTGCCATGGCACTCGGCTTGTCGTAGCAGTCGCTGAGTAGAGGTGGTGTTGGTCCGTTTGCATATTGCCCACACTAACCTTGCTCACTGCTTGCTTTCGAGGGTGGCCGCGGGGGGGGGGGGGGGGGAAAACCCTCCCGAAATTTTGGGTGACACCGGCCACTTACGGTCCGTCATGTGCTAGTAGACTGTTACCATCTTGATGGCGTTCGTCGTCGCTTCCGTTTTCCGTGAGACTTATCACATCAATTGGGTGAAAAGTCTGTGCTCCTGTCCTGGGATTTACAATTTCTGAAGGAGGCTGCAGATGATGAGATCTAGATTTGTGGTTTGTTTAACATCCCTGTAATGTGTGCTGCAGTGGGAACCGGGCCACTGCACTGTGACTGAGGTTGGTGCTGATAACCTAGTTGTCAATACGCCATAAAGCCTCAATTCCCCCTCCCACCAATTCTACAACAAGCTATAATTGTAACCTAGAGATAAAAATTACTATTTTTTGTGTGCACTAAAGACATAATAATATCCAGTGATCGATTAAAATAATTTATTTTTATTCTTACTGCATTATACCAAAATAATTTTGATTCCAGGGTAATTACTTAAAGAAACATCCGTGTTATCATCAGGGGGCTACAGTGAAGCCCAGTGTGCGGCCATCTAGATGAAAAAATGTCACGTGTCATCGTGTGGGCGAGAATGGTGACATGTATGTGCAGGCGGGCGGCTGGCCCATTTTTAAAGGCGATATTCACCAGCAGCATAGCATAACATACCATTCAAACCTGAATCTTCCGATTACTTGTCGACTGCTTTAACTGTTTATCTACCACGACAGTAAACTGGCCTCATAAGTTTTAACGTCAGTCACAAATACTGACTCCAGAGGATAGTGTTGTGGTAGTTTGGCAGTTAAAGCAATTGACGTGGAATTGGAAGTACCAGGTTCAATTCCCTGCCATTCGATGTTGTATGAAATTTTTTCGTCTATAGATGGTCACACACTAGGTTTCACTGCCATCTCCGATACTACGACGGGTGTTTCGCTATGAAGACACTCCATTGTAATCTTATACCGTGCATAACGCGAAAACCACAAGGACTATCCAAACAAAACTTCCCAGTTAATAGCACGGGAGTCCAGACAAGGTTTATCAAAAGAAAAATCCGAAATCGGACATGGGGTTGAGGAACCATCAGGGTGACAAATAGACCAATAGCAAGAGCCAAAAGCAAAACAAGACGCGAAGCCGTTTCTAATTGTTCAAGGCATCCGATTGTTAAAAGATTGATTGTTGATGATAAACAGGCGGCGTTAGGCGGAATCTGGCTGTTGCAGACATTGGGCTTTAGGGCTTCGGGCAGATGACCAGGAGTGGTTAACGCTCGTTAAACCCTTTAAACCCTTTTGGCGGCGTTAGGCGGTAATAAACCAAATTGAAGATATTTTCACTTTTTGTCGACCGATTTGGACGTTTGAATATACCATTTTCATGGTTTTTTTTACCATCTTTCCAATTGCCCAAACCCCAAGCAGCTGTCTCTTATTGTTTTGAAATTACAAAGCAAATCCGATCCGATCCGATTGACAGCCAACAACAAAGAAAGCGGAGGCCGCTCCATTATGTCGATAGTGGAACTGACGACGGCCCAAGTTTATGTGTATTCTTATTGCAGTTTCGTTTCTCTTCAGGGTAATTAATCAACTTTTTGGATTTAAAATCTTGAATTATGATCATCATTTTCGCCCGACTTTATCGGATTTGGCAGATAAATTTAGGTTAAGTTAACATGTATCAAATTTCATAAAAATCAGGCCTCTATAAAGTTTTTTTTTTTCGTGCAGACGGATCATAATTTTATGTACGGATTTATAAAGGACAGATAGAGTAAAGGTGGAACGGAAAGAACAATGCTAATAGCTTATCTCTTTGAGCACGACCAAAAATGATAAAAATATTAAACACTTTAGAATTGTAAAGATAAAGTTTTGTTAATAAAAACAAAACAAAAATAACCATTTTATCGCATTTTATCTCAATTATTTCTTTGTTGTGGGATAATGGCCAGGGGTATTGATCTGATGTAAAGTGAATTTACAACCTAAATAAAATGTACAAGTGCCAAAGTACGCAAGGAAGTGTGACAAATGAATACTCATTAAAAATTCAGCCAGAATCTCCGGGAAGTGATGATTCTTAGCCATCTATCCTTTTATACGCAAAAATTGGGCTAATTTTACGAGTGTTTTCTAGTATTTTTTTTTATTTGATGACAACCTTCAATAAGGTTAATTATTTTCTGTACTTTTACAGTACAGTAGCTCACATACTATACACTGTAAGTACACAATTCGTGTAGAGGCTGAGCTGGTACACAATGGTGTGCTATGATGTGCATATTCTTCTTAGTAAACTTCGGTAGTAATTCGCGTTTCAACGCAATTTAACTGGCCAAATGATAAAGAGAAAATACAGTAGCTTATGGTTTAACATATGCACAACGTATACAATGCCGGGTCGAATCTTGATGTTCGAAGTGATATAAATGCAGATGATAAAATCGCCACACCCTTTCAGTAAAATGTATTTACGAAGTATAGTATTAAGTATTTATTATTTTAGTAGCTTTTGGAATTTAATTTCATTTGAAGAGTTAACGGGTGGGCTCTCTCTGGTCTGGAGATTTGTTAAGTTGCGGTTGGAATGTTCAACCTAAAACTGAACAAAAAACGGCTTCGCCGTTTAGAAAAAAAACATTAGAGCTCGTATCCCCATACTCACAGCCGTGAAGGTACACGAATAAAAACGGATTAGAGTTCACTCGAACGCAACGAACTATAATTTGAACTCCAATTTCAAGGAATAATGACTGTTTTCACGTATATTATTGTTATGTCAGTAAGTGAACGCAGTTTGTGTTTGAAATGTTTAATTTTTGTGGGCGTGTGTATGTGTGTGTGTGTGCTAATTTGTGTATCATACAGGTTTTTTTTATATTTGCCTGTGTTTGTTGTTTTATATTTTAAGTGTGTTGCGTGCGAGTGGCTATGTTTGTATTTTGTGTAAAACAAGCAGACTCCTACTTAGGCAGTTTTTTTGCCTGTGTTTGATGGTTTCTGTTTTAGTTCAAGTTCATGTGAGTACTTACGTGTTCATTTTGTGTGGGTATTTTCTTTGAAAAATCTAATTATTTTGTTTGATTGATTAGAGCTGTACATGTTTGTTTACGTGCATGGAGGCTTGCATGTCACAATCCTTGTTCCCTGGAATTGGAGTTCAAATTATAGTTCGTTGCGTTCGAGTGAACTCTAATCCGCTTTTATTCGTGTACTTCACGGCTGTGAGTATGGGGATACGAGCTCTAATGTTTTTTTTCTAAACGGCGAAGCCGTTTTTTGTTCAGTTAATTTGTTGGCTTTTTTCGCGTCCTTTTTATTGAAAGTGGTACGATTTGGTCTACGTTGTGTATGGTATGTCCACTGACCACCCAATTTTGTTTGCTAAAAAACGGAACATTAGAAATGCGTATTTCTGTTCAGGTTCTGCCCAAGCTTTGGTCTAAGTTCATTATTTGATGGCAACACACTAGCGTGTGTCTAGATTTAGCATGTATCAGCTCGGTGGATAGTGGATTCTGTATTGTTGCAGGCTGATGCAGTATTATGCAAACAATCGCAGAAACAATTCAACTGGCTTCCCGAAGCCCACATTGAAGAAGAAAATAAGTCATTCAGTCATGTCAGCCGCCCGATTTTGAGGGCCTCAAAATTAAAGACTTCACGCCCTATGCTTTAAAACTGAGATTTAAACGAAAATCAAGACCATTTCATTTTGGTTCTTGGTAACGAGTTAAAACGGTAATAAAGAAGATACCACGACAATGTTACTTTCCCCGCGTCCGAGCATCGTTGCATTTTGTTCGAGTGAGCTATAATCCGATCTTCTGCACCTCGCGTATTGTTGCACCATTGTTACATGTTGTAGCATTGTAGCATTTTGATATTTTGAGCCGCCCCTCCGTCTCCGGTCCGCAGATTGTGTATGCGGTGCATTATAGATTGTGCGGTTAGTATGGTCCTACGGCAGTTGAGAGAGGACAAGGGTGGTTGCTATAGCAGTGTTGTGGTGGTTGGTGTACTTATGAATAGCGTAAGTTTACCTTTTAAGTTTTGGGGCGCATAGCGACAGGCTAGGGCCTCAATAAAATCAAATTATGGTCTCCGGTCCAGTTTTTGGAAATTCTCGTGCGCAAACAAACTCTAATAAGCACTCCCTGCCGGCCGTGCTAATAAACTCAAACTGGAAATAATTGAGTTCAAGTAGATAACTGTTTAGTTGGGCAGTCCTTTGTTGACATTACTTTGCTGAAATTTTTGGAAAAAACTGTAGACAACAATAGATGACGTCATGCATTGTTGCTGATTGTTCCTTCAGTGTTGCGTGGGGCGGGTTTCCACATATTCTAGCGTTTTTGAAGTCATGTCGGATGATAAAAACAAATACCGCATTAATTTTCTTTCTTCCGACTCCTTATTCACATTTTTAGCCTTTCCTCTTCCAGAGTACTATTGCTCAAACAAATTAAACTCATGCAGGCAACACGACTTTAACGATGAGGAAGCTACATTCCTCGCTCCAGTGGTGTCATCTCACTTCACTCAGTGGAGTAGAGTAGCCTATAATACTCAAATAGATACCTTCCTAAATTTTACACAGACAGAGTATATCGCACGCCCAAAAAACAGAACCAATACAAAAAATGTTCATTGTTCACAGAGTTTTACGATTCACAGATTTTTAATAACGCATGCCTATGTATGCCAATTTTCAGTTGCTTGAAGATAAATAAACACTTTCTTATCATAAGCGTCAGTTGTATTGTGCCCAGGCCAATGACCTTTCACCCGAGCAGTTTGTTGCCTATTGCATAAATTAGTTTAGTGGTGTTTACGATAACAAATGCTCGCTTCTGCTCATTTAATCAGTTCACCCTTTGACTTACAATTCATTTTAACGTATGCTTATTATCAATTTCTCTTTATTCTTAATTCTTATCATTCTCTGGTCTCGGTTGTACATCTCTGACTTCTATAGACCCGGGTTCGATCCCAATGAGGAAGTGTGTATGTACGGTTTTTAACCGATTTTTGTCCCCATCCGTTGTACGAGGGTTTCCTCTGGCTACTCCGATTTTCTCTCTGGCACATTCCGCGCCTAAAATTAACTTGAATTGCTTTGGTTTGCTTGAAAAAGAAGAAGCACATTTTGCTGGCCCTCAGCTCGGCCGGCTAAAAATGGCTTCTTTTTGCCTAAACCATACTTAATCTGTTAATTTGCATTGCATTGTCCCCAGCGGAATGTTCCCTTGGAGGTTGCTTCAGCCGCGCAACCGCCTACTTGCATGCCCTACTGCGCCTGCGCGGCGCTGCAGTCCTCCCTTATAAATGCGAGAGGGTGGATGCTTCCGGAATTTATTTTCCTCTCATTGTGTCAGGCTCGTGACTCGAGAGGGGAGGCAGGGCGGATTAGGTTAAGTATATTTTTGGCAAAAAGAAACCATTTTTAGCCGCCCGGGCTGAGGGCCAGCAAAATATTCTTTCTTATTTGCCAAAACATATTAACCTGTTAATTTTGCATTACCTCGTCAAAGCTAGATGGCGGGCACTGCTGTGACGGGCGCCCTGGGCTGCAAGCAGTGTTTCCCCCAAAAATTTTTCAAAAAATTTCGCACTTTATTCAGAACGTTGAGGAAACAGGAATTTGGATCTCTTTCGTAGGGATTGGTGGCCCTGAAAAGGATCGTTGTTTAGTTGGTCTTGCTTCGATCTGGTGGGTGGCTTGCTTCCTTTATGGATGGCTTGCTTCTGCTTCGTTCACCAGGGGGGGGGGGGGGGGGGGGTGGCTTGACAACAGTTCTGGCTGCAACGATTGGTCCCAGCCAGTGTAGTCCCTGTTCTTCTCTTGACACATCCCTTAGGTAGTGGGAGGTGAAGGATGATTGGTGACGCCAGGATGCTGCTGCCAGGATCTCTTCGATTGGAGTGGCGTTGTGGTAGGCCCATGAGGTGGAGATTGTTTTGTCTTCATGTGCCATCACTCTCATGCTCTTGCTCGTGCTCTGTTTGTCGTAAGCTGCTTTGATTGTCTTTTTATCCAGCGGGATACCATAGCGGGGGAGGTTTCGCCGGATTGGGAGTCAATTGGGAGGAAGAGTTGGTTTCTTCCTTTGTGGATATCGTCGTTTTGGGTTCAGGCTAGATAGAAGCGTAGAGCTCTGACTGGACAAAGAAGACGTTCGGGTTCGTTTCTGGCGACATTTGATAGGGCCGGGAAGGTGATGGGTTTGGACAGTTCAGATGGTTTTTGGGTTTTTGCTCTGAAGGTTGCTCTTGGGTGGAGAGTTACGGAGAAGAAATTGGGTCCGAAAATGCAGTAGGCTGGGTCAGCCGAGAGGGCTTGGATTTCAGAACAGCGTAGGCTTGCTGCAAGAGTACAAGGAAGACAGTTTTCTGGGTCATGAGGTGGAGAGAGGTAGCTTGCATTGGTTCATAGGGTTCTTCCATTAAGGATTGTTGGACAAGGGATAAGTCCCAGTCGGTTACAGTTCGTTTGGTTGTTGGGCGTTCGTTTTCGAAGTGCCGAAGTAATGCTGAGATACGGTAGTCATCAAGCAGGTTTGTTCTGTTAGCTGCTTTGAGTACTGAGTTAAGTGCAGAACGATAGACAAGGATTGTTGAGCCTTTTAATTTGCCAATGTTGAATAGGTCACTGAAGAACTTTAAAAGGTCTGGTAAAGAGGGGGTCGACTAGATTAATTTTCCTCGAGATACACCAATGAATCCATTTGGACCAGTGACTGTCATACATGCGGTATGTTGAGTCTTTGGTTCCCTTTGAGGCAATGCGTTCGGCCTCTTCAAGAAGGATGAATTCCAGCCTTCTTGAGGAGTTTGACGATAGTAGCCACCCATGTAAGTTGAAGTTTGCGAGATTCGGGTGTAGCTTTGACCCTTTGTGGTGTGATAGAAGATCAGGTAGAAGAGGCAGGCTTCTTGGAGTGTCTCCTACTAGGTCCAGATGGAGTGGAAACCACGCTGCTGATGGCCAAAATGGGGCTATTAAGAGGAAGAGGCTCTGGCTTTCTTCTATTTTCTGAAGGACCTGCGGTAGCAATTTGAAAGAAGTAAACAGGTATGTGTACAGGATGTGCCATGAAAATGTTAGGGCGTCCACTGCTATCGCCTTTTCGTCCAGGACTGGACTGATGTAGTGAGGAAGTCTGGCATTGTGCTTCGTGGCGAATAGGTCTAGCATCGGTGTGCCCCAGATGTTGAAGAGATATTCGCAAATGGATTTCTTGAGGCATCATTCGCCCAATGGTGGTTTCCAGCGTGACAGACAGTCTGCAATCATATTCCTGTTGCCCCGAATGTGCAAGGGCAGTAGAGTGATGTTGTCCGGAATGCAAAGGTTGAATATTCTGAGGTCAGACTGTGCAAGACTGGATTTCGTTCCTCCTTCTTTGCAGACTGTGCAAGACTGTGCAGACTGGATTTCGTTCCTCCTTCTTTGCGGATGTAGGCCAGGGCTGTCGTATTGCCAGCTTGACCTGGATTACTTGGTTTTGGGTTTGGGACAGGAAATGTTGGAGGGCAAGAAGAATTGCACGTAGTTCGAGGATGTTGATGTGGTCCTTGTTGGTTGACGGCCATAGACCTGATGTTTCTTGGTTGTCCTGGTGGGCTCCACAGCCATCTTGGGATGCATTGGTGAAGATGAGGCTATCGGGTGAGGGCTCGTGGATGGAAATTGTCTTCGTGAGGTTCGTAATGTTCGACCATCATAGGAGGGTCTCGAAAGGAAAATCTTTGTCGAAGGGATTCTGTTTGTCTGGGTAGTTTTGGTTGATTGACCAGTTGTCTATTGATGGTGGTGGAGAGGCCTGACCATCCATCGACCGTAGGGAACAAGGCTTGCCATTGCGTCCATCTTCCCTATGAGGCAGTTTAATTCCCGTGGTGAAAAGCATGTTTGTTTGCGAAAGAGGCGGATGAGTTGTAGAAGGTCTTGAATTCGTTCTAGTGAGGGAGAGATCGTTGCCAATCGTAGATTGAATTCGGCTCCGAGAAAGGTGAAGGACTGAGCTGGGGTTACATGGGATTTTGCTTGATTCACACCGAATCCCAGTTGGTTTAGTAAGGAGATTGTTTTGTCTCTGTTGATTTCTAGCTTGTGTGGGTCCGGGTTGTTGAGCGCCCAATCGTCCAGGTAAGCGCTGGCTTGAATTTGTTGCTGGTGCAGGTTTGCCAGAATTGGTTTCAGAACCAAGGTAAAAATTCTTGGTGCTGCATTTAATCCGAAGGGAAGACAGCGGAATTCGTAGACCCGTTGGTTGTAAATGACGCGAAAGAGGTGGGTTGACGCTGGGTGGAGAAGGACGTGGAAGTAGGTGTCTTCTAAGTCGATTGAGACTGTCCAATCGTACTGTTTGAATGAACGACGGATCGATTCTGAGGTTTCCATCTTGAAGTGGTCGTTGTGAATGAATTTGTTTAATGGTTTGATGTTGAAAATAAGACGTAAGCCTCCTGATTTCTTTGGGCGAGTGAAGATCGTGCTGTAGAATTCCGGTCCCGGGTTGTGGCATTCCTTGATGGCATTTTCCGGAGGAGTACGGAGACTTCGAATGAAAGGGAATTTGAAATTGGCGGGCAAAGTCCCAGGGAGGGAAGGCCGACAGCGGGGGTTGTGCCAGAAGTGTTGGACGAATGCCGTGTTTTATAATTGAGAGAATTTCTGAGTTGTGAGTTAAGTTTTGCCAGGCCGGAAGAAAGTGGCAAAGTCTTGCACCGACTGGAAAGCAGGAGAGGTGAAAGGCGTCATTGCTGGTTTTTGCGAAAGGAGCTTCTGCCCCTGGTGACGAGTGGCGGCTGCACCGGTCGGGAGTTGAGGCACACTTGTGCTGGTTGCGTTGGCCGGAACGAGCGGGTGGAGGGTCGGCACAAAATGGCTGAGAAGGTCTCGGTTGAGAGGAAGAGCTTTCGTTTGTGCGGTTTGAGGATACGGGAGCGGCGGCTTTATTCCAATCATCTGCAGGAGGACGGGGGTTGGATTGTCTGTTCCTGTGAAAGGGGCGACTTAATAAAAGGTTGTGTCTTTGTGGCTTTGGTTTTCAGGAGGTGTCCAGGTGTGGAGCAAGAGTCGGGATCAGTCCTCGAAAAAGGGTGCCGGAGTCGTGGATTGGTTGGTTACGGAGCTGGTGACGACTTGAAATGTTCAACTTGTTGGCTGATGAAAGAGCTATTTCCCGGAGGAGGAGAGTGTTGTTAAACAAAGCTCTGGTTGTCCAGTTTAGTGAATGGTAAGTCACAAAACTGGCTTTTTGAAACAGTTGCGAAATGAGTGATGAAAGGTTGAGTATTTCATCTGCTGAAAGCTTCTCGCTCAGGGCATTGACGGGATATCTGCTTTCTTTGGAATGGAAAGAGCTATACTGAATTCCATTTTCACTTCCCCGCAAAGGAATTCACATTCAAAATAGGTGTCGAAATTGCGGGGGTTCGTGGCATTGTCGCCGAGTGGACGAAAGAAGCTGTTTTCGCTACCAGAACGAGGAGCTGATGGTTCCTTGTCCAGGATTAAGGGATCACCTTTCCCGAGAAGAGAGCCCTTATTGCGGAGTAGGCATGTCAGCAGGGAGGTCGATTGGCCGAGGAGGTTCGAGGCTTGGAGTCCATGTCTCGAAGAGCGAAGCCAAACCCGGTTTTTAGCCTTCTGTTGATGATGAACGGTCGGCGGATTGTGACGGCTCAAAGAAAAAGCAGTCCGGAACTGTTTCTTCGACCGTTTTTAGAAGCGATGCCAGCGGGATGGTAGGGTCGTCAGCCGAGTTGTCCGTGACGTGGATTTTCTTCTGGGACGTTGGTTGATTGAGCGGCGAAAGCAGGGTTCGAGTTGGCGGGACCGGGGGCGGGTTTCCCGAGGTAGGCCTCGAAGTGGCAGGCGGTGAAGTCGCCTTTTGTTTATTGACTGTATCGGGTGAAGGCTGAGGGCCGCGCTTGTGGCTTTCATGGCTAGTAGTGGACGCTACCCAGTCCTGGGTGCGGGCATGGCGGGCGGTAGACGTGCATGACAGCAGCGCATCGGATTTTTTTCATTTTACCGATGTGGTGGACCTTACTGCCGGTGATGCTACGGCCCCTGCGGGAAGAGCTTGACGAAAGGTCCAAAGGAGAGTTGGGAGCTGGTGGCGGGTTGGAGGCGGCAGCAGCTCGACGAAGATTTTTCTTTGCTTCACGGTAATTTTCTTTTGCTTGTTGGAGTTCTAAACAGAGTGACGAAGATCCAATGTTGAAGCGGGAGGAGTCCGTTGGCTGGCTTGAAGCGGGGACTCATCTTGAATAGGTTCATCGATGAAAGGAGCATCGGTGAAAGTTGCGGGAAGGATCGGCCCGTTGGCGGCAAAGTCCAGTGCAGAGATCCAGCGGTGACTGAGGACTGAAGGGAGAGCAAGAGCACGAGCGGCAGATGAAGTATAAGCTTCGGGTTTGGCGGCCATCTTCGGTAAATCAAAATTCCGACGAAAGGCGGGGAACCAAGGAGCGAGGTGACTCATAGGAACCTCTTGAGGAAAATGAATGCCGGAAGCGTCCGTGCTCTCGCTTTTATAAGGGAGGACTGCGTAGCGCAGGCGCAGTAGGGCATGCAAGTAGGTGGCTGCGTAGCCGAAGAAACCTCCAGGGGAACATTCCATTAGGAACAATGTAATGCGAAATTAACAGGTTAATATTATTTGGCAAACAAGAAACTCCCTTATCTTTTCCACCTCTTCAATAACACTATCCTAGCGTGGTTCTTATCAACACTTTTGCTTGTCGAGTTATGATGAAGTTAACCTTCTATAGTTTGTTCCACATTATGTTTGAAGAAAACTGACTGTACGACGCCACGTTT
>JAHWFP010238678.1:61789-89284 GCA_023313725.1 Lithobius niger | reverse complement strand
AAAAAAAAAACAAAAAAAAAACTTCAATTGAGGGCGGGGTGTATACCCAAGTGTTACACTGGTGTTACAAATTAGGGGCCGGGGTCAAAAATGCTAGAAAAAAAAAGTGTTACGTAATTTGCGAACGCTACCTTAGTGTTGACTCGAGCAACTTTTTTTTTTAATTTTTTTTTTTAGATAGAATGAACTGGCCGTGGAGACAAGGACTGGCACAATTTTTATTCAGGTGGGTAGCCGTGTTGATAGTTAAGTCTAGCAAAACACTAAGCGCTTTCCTAAACTCACCCTAACAGTTCAGCGACCGATTACACCAAAACCGACTGCTTCCACTAAAAGTGATGTCACAACGCCAAAGGTTTTGGAACGTACTTGGTGAATGCATCGCTGAACAAAATGGCGGCCAATGTCACTATAATGCTCACCATAAGTGCTCACCATCAGAATGCGTTGCCAAGGGCGTTGCGAGGCATTAAACTTAAAAATTCAAGTGGCACTATCACCGACTGAAAGTAGGCAGAATCTGGCAACATCAAGCGCTATGCAGTACTATCTAGTACGCGTGCACCAAGCGAAGGAATGCACAATGGCATTTCTTTTAACGAAACAAACAAGCCACGACCTTCTTAATTATTGAGTGAAAATTTGGTACGTCCTCGTGCACCTGGGAGCAAGTTATAAAGATTAACAATATCACTGCCGCTAGACAGTTCCACGGTACTTTCGTTCGTTTTTCAGTCGGTAAGTGCCATTTTAAATTCTGGCCGATAATTACTTAGGCATAAGAGTCGATTAACTTCGTACCTTAAATTTAATGGGAACGATCTGTGAGACGAAAATCTCTATTAATTACCTTTACGTAAATAATCGTAGCGAAGAAACAATTTCTGCAGGTCGGCCATCTTTAGTTGGCAGAGTCAGCGAAAAACCGCCTCCTGGAGTTTGTGAGTCCGAAGTTTTACCGGTGAGGGATCGCAAAAGTGGTGACAGATTGTGCTGAACCTTACGGTAATTTTAGGAAACTGCTAACAATTTCAACTGCCACCCGCTGGGTCCTCAAGTTTAATACACTATTTAGATACATTTTTGGTTTGATATTTTCTGTGAACGTAACTCTACTAGAATTTATATTTTTTAACTTGTTTAACATTTTCCCTTTGTATTCAGATTTGGGTGACGTGGGACGTATTCTTGCAATGCTGACGAATCGGTAACTTTTATATAGACAGTTTTATATCATACACTGCGTAACATTAGAGCATAGTTTATAGCAAAATGAAGTAAACAGTTGAACGTCTCGACAGCTTTTCGATAAAGTAATAAACACTGAAATAATTTTTAGGGCTCGGTAATTGGATTTGGTGGGCACAAAGAAATGTAACCGGGGAGTGATGGGGGGAAGCAGCATTGTTCACCGCCCTTGTGCTGAAGACTGATACGAATGTAGGACAAACGCTCACTGGATTAGCTCACCAGCCATAAGCTCGTGGGACAAAAACACATTTTCAAAATGAAAGTCCCAAAAGCTCACTTTCTTTGTTTTACCGAACAAAACAACAAAAGCTATAAAACAACATTACGAAAGCCATTCTTGGTGAAAGATGAAGTAAAACAAGCGTATAGCGTATAAGAATAAAAAAAAGCCAAGGAGTGCACAACAAATATGAAAACCTTTCGAGGTTACTTTCACCTCGTCATCAGGTGCACTAAATCCACAAAAGTTTCGTCAACATGTTAAACTACAGTTCATGACAGCTTCAGCATAGGATTGTAAAAAAAATTAAGTTGGAAATAAAGCAAAGGAAAACGATCAATATTTTTAATCGTTTTCCTATGTTTTATTTCCAACCTAAAAAATTGTACCATCCTATGCTGAAGCATAGACTGTAAATAAACTGTATTTTAACATATTGACGAAACTTGTGGATTTAGTGCACCTGATGACGAGGTGAAAGTAACCTCGAAACGTCGTGCTTTTCTTGTTGTGCACTACTTGGCTTTTTTATTGTTATATTCTTGGTGAAACTCCGTACCCTGCTTGGCGAAATTCGAGCCAAGGCTACTTACCTATGATGCCCTGCAAGCCAACCTAACCTAAAAAACTAGAAAAAGTATTTTTCCCCCCTTCGGCTATTTTCCCCAGGCCTTTTTTCCATCGGTGTGTTTTTAAGATATTTAAAAATAACTAATATTTCCTTTTATTTTATTTATTTTCGATGGTGAGCTTTTGGTTCTATGAACGTTTTGGAGACATGAGCTTATGTCTAAACTCCGATTACCACTGATGAATAGCATTTTGTGGTACGTGGACACATAGGCACCGGATAAATAGACACCATGTTTACAAAATAAAATTTAAATTGTGATGGATTGCCCTCAAATTGGGGTTGGGGGAGAAAAGAAGTTTGCTATAAAATATTCGTAGCATTCAAAACTGCTAAAGATTGTTGGCGTCTTTATTACACTAGCATCTCGATGTTATGTGTTGGCCGCAGCGAGCGTGACGCAACGTAAATTATAACATTAATTCATCACACAACAATTTCGGGGGAAAATATGCAAAAACTTCCCCCCAACGGTCCACACGACTGCAGCGAACGCGGCAGCGCGAGTGAGGCAGCGTAATTTGGAACATTAATTTCTTCACAATAAAATTTCTGGAAAAATGCAGAAACTCCCCCCAACGGTCCACACGACTAAGTGTCCCAAATTTAAAACAAACGATACAGAATTTGATGGCAATCTATCCCAATTAAAAAATAAATAAAAACTTGGTGCCTATTTGTCCGGTGTCTATAATATGTCCGGGTGCCTAAATATCCGAGTGCCTATTTGCCTAGTGCCTAAATTCGGGTGCCTGCCTATGTGTCCGGTGCCTGTGTCCTACATCCGCATTTTGCAGCCCTCTTGAAAACGTTAGCCCAAGTGGAAGCGAAATATTGTGTTTTAATTCTATTTTAGCGTTTTAATGTATTCACTGCAATGTCTATTTCAAGTGCACTAACTTTTAACATTATTAAAGTGTGAAAATACCCCCCCCCCCCCCAAAAAAAAAAAAAAAATACCGTGCTAGATTTTCGAAGAGCCAGAAAAACGTTGGAAAAAAAATCCTGAAAGACCGTGAGACGCAGCAGAGGGGTTTCGTTTTAGGCCGATTGGTCACGGAGAGCAGTGAATGCAGAAGCAAGGAGCCTCTTTGTGAAGCCAAGCATTTTTGAAGGAGAGGAGGAGGGTAAAACCTGGAAGGTTGGGGGGGGGGGGGGGGGATAGAATAGGCGGCAACGAAGGGCCTCTTTCTCCACACGCACCATCCCCGCTCCCCTCCCCCCGCAGAGACCCGCCGCCTCCCGGTGACATGTGAATAGCAGGCGCTGCCAGCGATGGAACAGTCCAAATCAAGAATGTGAGGGTAGATGAGCAGTGGAGCCAGGTGAGGCAAGCTGCACATAACACGGCAGACAATTGCGAGCGAGCAAGCGAAAAATCACGACACGAAACGCTACCTCGTGCTGAGAAGCCTAGGCCTACTTACCCCATAGCTACACTGTTAACCTGTCAAACCATCTTTCCCCTTCTGACGAATCGTCCAAAAACCTATTAACCATTGCGTTGCTTGCAGTCTAAGTTTTTTTCCCCTCTTTTCATTAACCTCAACAACGTAGATTGTAGAAACATAGATATTGTAGAGTGGTGGAATTCCACCCACCTCCAAAAATATTCCCAAAATTGTTTTTCTACTAAATTTGCGAGACCAAAGGATGGGACTTAACTGGCATTACAGGTTGATAACTAGCTTTCAGGGACGGATGACGGATCCAGGATTTTAAAGGCGGGGTGGGGGTGGGTGGAGTGTAATATCCGATTGCATATAATGGTTGTCTTAATTAACCATTAACTTTGAATGGTTCTATGGTTAAGGTAAAGGCCACCCGAAACATATCAGCAAATAAAGCTTTCTTATGCAGCAGCAACATGGCGTGTGTTATTACGTTCGATGTGTTGGTCATTAGCAAAATCGTAAATGATAACCAACAGAACGGTGGGGGGGGGGGGCATTACACTGCCCTGTTACTCTACCCTGTCATTTTCATATGAAAACATATTTTTTTTAATGATTCCCCCACGCCGTAATGAGAACCCGTCGTACACTCCGTTTTGCTCTTTTTCGTTCATTTTTCTTAACTACGCCGTTGGGGGGGGCCCCGCCGCGACCCATCCGCATCATGCTGGATCCGCCTGCTTTCTATCCCCACCCCAATAAATTCTTGGTTATAATTGTACGCATAAAAGTCAGCTTCGAAATAATAGTGCACTCGCAACCGATTAGACACCACATCAAAATGTTCTTCCTTTCCAGCTTCTTTTCGAATCAGAAGACCGTAACCATCGCAAGAACAGGGGCTCGTCACAAAATATGAATAGGCCGGCAGGACGAAAAAAATAACACCAAAACACCTATTCGTAATTTGTGACGAGCCCCTATGATCGCAAGCATTTTGCTACAATAATGAGCCGGGGATAGTCTAGCCAGGGTGGGTACGAAGAGATGCCCATCCTGGGTGCTCCTCTGATCAGAAAATCGCCCCGTCTCTTTTCTTAATGTGACGTAAAACTGAGTCGCATCAAAATCGATGAATTACCCTCAGAATTTTCAAAAAAATCGCCTCCAGCGGCTGGGAAACAACCATCCCCAACCCCCTTTAGGCACCAGCCCATCACCTTTGCCAAGCACTGGTTGCATGCCCCTGTACGCTCTTCGTCTGCCCTGGATCATTTCCACACGTCACGTCCCTCAGTAGCCGGCCCGACCCTGAACATTACTACCTAAGAAGCAGGCAGAAATACAATAGTTAGGGTGCTATTTGAATATGCGAGGTTGGTTAACCTTGACATATCCTTTCAAGGTCATCGTGATGCTAACTTTAACTATACCTCGTAGAAAATGGTGTAAACTTAAGTTGTACAGAAGCATAAACCAATCGTAACAAAAAAAAAACCAGAATGAAAGTTGGAATAGCATCGCAGATTTGCAGGCGATCAGTACAAACTGCAATGCAGTACACCGGTGCATGCAGGAAAGTACGCCGCCGATCCTTTGGTTTAAGTTTTAGGGCGCCCGCGCACTGAGCAACCAGGTCGCGCGGCCAATGGTCGTGGCGGCTAAAAAACACGGCGCCGTGCCGCGCGGCCACGTCCGTTTTTCATTGATAGTTCTCCATCACGTGGTGAAAAATGAATACGGAGCAAGTATGGTCGCCCTGTAGCCGCCTGCACGCCGGCCGGGATCCCAGTGTTGTGGCGGTCAAAATACACGGCGACGTGCCACGTGGCCACGTCCGTTTTTCTTTGATAATTCTCGATCACGCGGTGAATAATTAACCAGGCGCAAGTAGGTTATATCATCGTGGTATCTTTTTTTTAATTAGCGTTCGGCTCAATTGTTTATTCCTAGATGAAATAAACCTGTTTAAACCAATTATACTGAGAGTCGATTTGTTTCCTCTTGCGAATACAGCGATCGGTATGGCTACTAATTGTCTAACACGTGTGAATAATTACCCCTATCTAAGAATGCAATCCTAACCCCCAAATGATTTCTTGGCCGCGGTTCCACGACGCGTATATGCAACCGTAAAATCAGTGGTCGCTTGCATTTCTAGCTTTTGATCAACTGTGATGGATGGCATGGCGGCGCACACCTCTCAAAGACGAGCCCACTACGATTCTTCTAGCGGTTTCATTTTAAACTGTAAGTTTAATTAGAACACTAGTGGGCTGAATCAACATTAAAATATTCAGCACCGTTCGGCAGTTTTATGATACGGGAGGCCTCCAAACCATTTAGTATCGGCGTTTTGAACATTTCGTTTATCCGACTGCGACGTTGCCACATCGCACGACTGATAAGGGTGAAATATCTAAATAGCACAGTCATTGCCCAAAAGTGGTTTTATGACTTTGCTCCCTCCTCTCCTTCCCTGACAAAAAAAAAAAAATGTAATACAGTAGAAGTTGATTTAAATATTTCTCCGCGCACCCCCCCCCCATCCCAAAAAAGTACTAAGCATTAAAGTCATAACCGATTGTCCAAACAAGTAGCCCAAATCTACGCTAATTTCGCATGCCGATATGACTATACAAGCTTGTTATCCAGTTCGTACGTTATGAGATCAGTGGGGCCGCCTGCTACGTCAGAGATTTGTAGCGTAAGTTCAGGAAGTTGCCAGTCATTGGTCGGTTGGTGGTGACATCAGCCGCTGACGAAGGCTACATATAGTTCCCAGTAATTGGTCGTGGATGGATGACGTTAGTCGGCTGAAGAAAAAATAACGAACCTCGTACGTTTGCTGCAAACAAAAATCTTTGATTATTTCTTGTGGAGGATTTTCCCAACGGATTCGACCCATTTTCGAACTTAGACCTAGAAATGTGCCATAGAACGTGTGTGCAAAATTTGAGAGAAATCCGACAATTCGTTAAAACGTTATAGCGCGAACACACAGACAGACAGACAAACCGTTCGCATAAGAGTCTAATGGACTCTAATAAAGGGAAATAGTCGGCTTAACGTGCTTTTCAACTGGTGCCCGGATGATTCAAAGGGTTCAAAGGGGTTTAGCGAGCGTTAACCGCACCCGGTCATCTGCCCGACGAAGCTCTAAAGCCCGGATGATTCTGGAGCAACAACAACAATAGTAAACTACAACAATGCACAGCAAAAATAATTTCAGGGAAGGGTTTTGTAGATCAATATGCTCTTTCTCTGTGTCCTCATGCAGTTACCACGCCAATTTTGTCGGTTTTATGGCAAACAAGAAATAATCGCATATTACATATTGTTACTAGGCAACAATGTTATTCATAGAGCTTAGTTACCATGCCAATTTGGGTAGTTTTATGATCAGCCAGACAAACAAATAAACCCACAAACTAAATATTGTTTCTAGGCAACAAGAGCACGTTGCAGTGAAGACTCAGGAATGGCGAATTTTACCAAGACTTAATTAACTGAAAGAAAACCAAAATATCATTTCAGGGCTATAACGGTCATTTAAACTACTGAGCTTATAAACTTTAGGTCGTAGTGACAAAAAACTGAGAGCGCAGTTCAGTTAGAGTGTGTTCAGTACCGTAACTAGAAAGTTCCAGCCAGACCAAACACGATAATGTGACAGAAAAATGCTCTTTCACCAGTGATGGGATCTAATTCCGACAGTTTTGGAAATTATTTGGTCTGGCCCCGATCGAAAGGTCACTGTACGAATTCACTTCCCTTGCCAATAAACAGAGATATTCGAAAATACCAGTAAAAAAATTTACAAAATTAGTAGCGTAATAGCAATTACGCCGTTATATTGACTTAATTACTAAGATATTCAGTATTTAAAAAGTAGTATCACCTAGTGGTGGCTAAATTATTACTACGCATATAATTGACTTGGTACAATATCACAATTACTCGGCTGAACGAGAGATGCGGTATTAGTCTATTTTCTATGTTCTCATTACAATCTTACGTAGCAATTGCCGAATATGAAGCAAGTGACCGAATCCAACACCGATCTTTAGAAGCATATCTGGATAGCTGTCGTCATTTGTGTAGAGATTAAAAAAGCTAAGAGTTGTTTGAAAACATGTAATACCGTACCGATATTTTTTAATGTTTGTAATAGTTTCTCCATTCTTCACACTAAAAAAAAAATTACAGCCCATGGCTTTGTGTTGTTTGTGCAGGGCCTGGCCCACTAGCCTTATAGATCGGGCGACTATTACAACAGCACTATCTTTTTATCAGTACTGCTGTAGCTTACCATTACCGATGATGCAATCGAGTTGGGTGGTGGTGGTGATGATGGAGAGAGTGAAGATACCGAAGCATTTGCTGTTATGTACCCAGAAATGACTGAATATAGTTCATCACTGGCCTTATCGTGGTTTCGAGGTCGTCTTCTTACTTGTCTCCTTCTTCACCTCCTCCTTCTCCTTTACCTCCTTCTCCTTCACCTCCTTTCTTCTTTGTCGTTAGTGTGTTGGAATATACGTGGAAGCAATTTGACTTTCAGGATCCAAAGAAGACGACAAGTCGATGACTGCTGGTAGAACGTTGGCAGCTTCACTTTGCGTGTACGGCACAGTAACCTTAGTCACTCATAAAAATTCAAATAGCCCTATAATCACTAACAATGACTGCAACGGATGAAGAACACCACTGAAGAAATCCTACTCAGCGTAGCTTATACACCCATCCACACAAACGTTTTCCACGTATCACTAGAACACGTATCACTAGGCCTCTGAGAACGATACCACAGACTAGAACCGCTGCAGTCATAAGTACCATATCCTTCTGGGCAAAGTTTTGTTCCTTTTCTTTTCTCTTCTTCTTCTATATCAACGTTACCTCAAGGAAACTGCAGTCTAACTAACGGTTTCATAGAATGATTCCATGCTAGAACAACCAGTCACAAGTATCGTAAAACGTTTCTGCGAAAACGTTTAAATTTTCTTATTCTACAGCCGTGTTTCCTCATGGAAATATCTTCAAAAAGGACAGTTTGGGCTAAATGCTGCTTGTTCAATCAATGGATCATCTTCCGAGTTGTTACATATACAGCCAGCCGTACATCACAGTAGGGCGCATCACCAAGTCTTGCACTTTAAATATACCACCCATTTTTTTCCTTACAGAAGAAAATACTGGTTCAGCCATTTTACATACAGCCAAGAATTTATAGGGTTATAGGGTATAGCTAATAGTCCTGCATCTTCTTCTTCACACGACTAGAAGGAATGAAAAGTTTCACAAATGGAGAACTGAACTTCAAACCAGCCAGTTCAACAGCAAGAAAACGAAACGGTTGGAACTGAACAATAATCTTTACAATGTATCTCTCTTTTATACCCTTACCAAAAAAAAATTCCACGTGTAAAGATAATACATAACTTTTTCGAAAAGTTATTCATTTCAAATGGAAAACAAGTTACTTCCTTACAGAAAAGAAAGGAAATAATAGTCCTTACTCTCCTGAGAATTGACAGAAGGACCCTCTCAGCACCACTCCCTCCCACAATTCATGGAATAGACCAATGGTGCATTCTTCGAAAGTGGTCAGACCCATCAACACACACCCCTCCCACAATTCCTGAAATAAACCAGGAGTGCGTTCTTAGAAAATGGTTAGAATGACCCATCAGCACACCCCCTCCCCAATTCCTGAAATAGGCCAGGACTACATTATTAGAATTTATACACGTTTTCCACCATCAGAAGCACTAATTGTGATGCACAATAAGTTATTTCACTAAATTTTCGGAGATGTTCGATATTCTTCCTCAGAATGTTAACTAGCGTCGATACTCAAAAACTACACGTTGTCCTGAGTTTTTACAAATGGCGTCTCGTGCGCAGACCACTGATCTTTATATTAAAGTCAGGCTCGTTGCTACCATTCGACTTCCAGTTTCATGGGAAGCCCTGGATGCACTAAACTATCAATATCTGTATGTCGGTCCCATTTGGTTCATAAGTGGCACTCTCCGATGTGTTAGAGTCCGGCCACTGAAAGAATGACTCGGCGTTCGTCGAATATCGCGCTTTTTTGCCAATAGGATAGGTGCACCTTGCCAATAGCGAGTTCAATCGAGCCCAGACATGGCGTCGAATTCGACTCCGTTAGCGAAGCGCGGTAAAACTTAACACAGTCAAGCTCTGGAGATGTTTAAAACGTCGTCTAGTATTTCGAATTCAGGGTGAGTGAATTTGGAGAGTATGGAACTAACACGCAATCCTGAAATTGTGCAGTGGCTGCTACTGGAGTGTTGTAACGTTTTGCTAAATTGCTACACGTCTCATGCAAGGCGCGTTAAGCCTATAGCTTTTCCGGGAAGTGATGTAGACACGCCGGGGGAAAAAAAAGGCCGCGTCTATCACCCATTTCGCAGCTCAATTTTTTCGACACGTCAATAAGACGTATTATTGTAAACATGCGTACAAATAAACAACTCCCTATTCTTAAGAAAGTGTCGGCAGAGCAAAGGAATGCTTGGGGTTTGCTGGAAAAAAGATAGCCGTCTTGTTAGAAGTCTTGGTAAATAAAAATAAAAATCCATTGTGCTCTTATTCGTGTTATTTCCCAGCTGCTGATTACACTGTACTGTATTACAAACTAAATTGACAAATTGGCATGACTATGAGGATTGGTGGGGATGGGGGGGGGGGGGGCCCGAAGCGCAACCTAGTTTTCCATATTTTTATGGTAGTAATCGGCGCTACACAGCAATTAAAGTAAGAGGCGGTGATAAAGAAAACGCGGGATAACGATGCACCGATTCCTTGTTTCGCACTACGATTCAAAATGTTTGTCAACAGAACAAATCATTGAAAGAAGATACGTGCAACACTACAGAGTTAACGTCTGGATACAAGAAATCTCACGAAATGATCGGGAGTGGACAAAACAGATATTGATTTACAGCTCCACTTTGTTCTACGTATATGTAAACAAACGAGAGGTCAACGAGAGAGTTTGACACTAACACTGTCGTTGTATTTGTTTTCCCCGTTTATCTAGGATTTGCACACGTTTCAAGGTAACACGTGTAAATTTATTGTAAACTATTTTCAACTCGCCAGGCTTTTGTTATCGAAAGTAACAGAACACTGCCGAAATCACGAGACGGCTACAGCCGATTTAACAGTTGCCGTACGCAGTCCAACAGTTTTTCGTGTTAGGTATAGTATGCTTATTTTAGACATGTGGAGCTCGTCTTATTCTTCATTTGTCTTATTTTACTTTACTTATTTAAAGTAAAATTTAAATTTTACTTATTTAATAAAAAAAAAATTAAAGGGATTTAATTTAATATTTCACTATTATTTTGTTTGTTTGGATTTTGGGCAGCTGAATTTGGATGGCTTGCCTGCGTAACTTGTTGTTGCCTGGCAACCATAGGGGAGGATGAATGATGCTTTAAGCGAGAGCGACGTTTATATTTTCAGTAACGAACCTTGTTTTTAAGTGTATATCGTATTTACAAGTACTTCTAGTGGAACAAAAATTTTCTCAATTCACTATGTTATGAGAGGAACCACAAATTATCTTTCTTTACTGCTAAAATTATTTTATGTGGTGACGTAGCCATAACAACGTCTCAAAACGATCATTCCTATTGAATTCATTGCTAATGCACGGACGACCTCGATCCGATCGTGTACGTAGCGCTGCCAAACCATGGAATAATCCTTGGTAACGGGTAATGAATGGCCAAGAGTGCACCTTGCATGCACCTAAAACAAGCAAGCGAGGTCACGACTTAAACAATCGATGATAACACCAAGTCATTCTCTTAGTGGCCCTACTATAGCCTGGTTATTGCCAGTGACTCTAGGGCTTCATTAGAAGTGCATTGGACTTTCAATATAGAGGTCTTTTCCCATGCGATGGAGTGCTGGTGTTTTCGGTGGTGTTGTGCTATTCCATTCAGTTTTACACCTCGGTGAGTGGCACTTGTGTGTTCTTGTATTTTTATTTCAAGAAGGCGTTTCATTTCTCCTACGTATACTGCCTGGCAATCTCTGCATGGTACACAGTAAACTACTCCTTTTTGTTGTGTGATGTGGTTTGGCATCTTGATGCTGGAATCTTGTTCTTCTGCTGAGTGCGGGAGGGTGTGTGGTCTTCAGTGATGGTGAAGGAGGGGGAGGGGGGCTGTCCGAGGTTTTGCTCGTAACATCTTAAGGTTGAATGCGTACCGGTTCCTACACTCTACTCCTTGCATAGTGGAAAAGTGTATAACTCTAGTAATGTCGATGATTTTCCACTGTAGTAGGCAGTTGCTGATTTTCAAATGGTCAGAAATGCCCACCAGCACCACCCCTCCTCCCCACCACCTTCCCCCATCCACAATTCCTGGAACAAGCCAGGGGTGTGTTCTTGGAAAATGGTCAGAAAGGCCCATCAGCACCACCCCACCTCGCCATCACCTCCCCAACCCACAATTTCTAGAACACGCCAGAGGTGTGTCCTTGGAAAATGACCAGAAGGACTCGTGCACCCACTGCCCCCCTCCCACAATTCCTGGAAGATGCCAGGGGTGTGTTTTTGGAAAATGGTCAAAAGGACCCATCAGCACCACCCCTGTCCCCTTCCACAATTATTCCTGGAACAGACGTTCTACGTTGGCAGGGTACACATCTTTCTCCCTTACTGTGGCTACTAAAAATCGGTTTTGCCATCCACAGAAAACGCGAATGTCTCCGAACATATTAGAGGCAGGAATTTCACTTCGAAAATATTTGAGGTAGGAATTTCATCTTCGAACTCGTGCATTCACGCTCAAGGCTCCTGATATAAAATTTGAACCAAGTCAACAAAATTGCGAACGTTATTACGACAGCACACTCACAGACAAATAAACCCACTAAAATCCAAATTCGATCTCACTCGCCAGCTAAAAAGATTTTCGATGTTTGGGGGGAAGGGAGTGGCTCGGACTCGTTCCGACTGCTTGCTCCCGTCTGAATCCATGCCTGGCAAACAGGACTGATTATCATGACTAAATGCCTCCCACCCCGTTTTTCTCTATACGTGTTTTCATGTTGATTAGTTTTAGCTAATAATGCAGGGTGAAGTTTCCTATGCAACTGATTTAAAAAAAAAATTATCGTAACATTCAGGTTGCCAAAATTTGGTTGGCGTCTAGTCCTATACCTTCTGGCTTTACAAGCATGTCCATTCAACACCATTAAATCCTCCCTCCATCGATTACTCAAGTAGCCTAATCATCTAGTCTAATAATAGTGTGTAGCCTCCCGATTTTTTAGCAATTGAAGAGAAAAAGAAAAGCCTTGCTCATCAGTGTAAGGACACAAGGGCTACCCCCTTCCTAGGCAAAAACTAACAAATTAGTTGGCAGCTTAATAACTTGCAAGTGCGGGTAAATGACGTGTGGCAAACGAGGACCCAACATCACCCACCCGCCATTTCCAGACAGACAAACTGCTTGCCACTTCCGGAACGTTTGAATTTCGTTCTTTCTTTTTCGTTTTCCTACTTTTTAAGACAGAGTGACTGACAGGCAGACAGACAGTACCATGTGGGACTGTCTTGTTCCAATTTTCTTTGAAGAAATTAATATCTAAAACAAAACCTACAAGGATGGAAGAACCCACCAAGTTTCAGCCAATTAAAGTAGTGATAGTAACTTGGTGGCAGCCATTTTGGCTCTGATATCACTACTTTAATTCGCTGAAACTTGGTGGGTTCTTTCATCTTGTGGGTTTTGTTTTAGATATCACTTCTTTTGTAGTTTTTTTGTGTGGCATCTTATTTTAGCCACTGCCCAGTTATCTACTATCTGGCCAAGTTTGGTCGTAAAATAGTGAATACGAACGGAGATATTAATTTTTTTTTCTTTTTAGTTTTGCTGGAGTGAGGACGTCAATCATATAAATTAAAGCATTTGCTGATTTGCATTCAACTATCAACAATAAGTAGCGCAGGCTGTGGATTTATTAAAAGCTAGGCATTACAGGTAGGCAGCCATTAGAAGGTATAGAAGCCACCCCGTACGTTTGTTAACAAGCACTGCGTGTTGAAACTCGGGAGACGCTCCAAGAAACTGTTATGGCACGGGTTTCGCTAGTATAAAAGGAACGAAACCTTGGTCATGAGGACACAGCGCCCGTGCAGGGGAAAGTGTGCATGCGATCGGGACCTAAGCAGAGCGAGAATCATACAAATCGACGTTACCGACCAGCTCAAGTGAGCTACCGTAAGTGAAAGCCAAAATACGGCGGACAGATTGGTTCGAAAGAGTCTGTTACATTTACCGGCAAAAGGAAAACGAGTACCACGATTTCATACCAAGTCCAAAAACCTTGTGTTGAGTCGATCACTTTGATTTCGGTCTGCGCCCTGCAGTTGAAAACGGCGTTTAATCCTGCTATTCACTTTCCTTTTTATAGAAGCCTTTTATGGAACCAGTTATAAAAGTTATAAACCAGTTCATACAGTTATCAAGAACAGCTGTTCAACCTGTAAAATCTTGTACCCTAGGAAACTGGGCTAAAAGCAGAGTTACACACTTAAGTCGGAGTGGTGCAGACTGTACGTGTGTCTAACTAGGGCCAGAAACCATTCGGTTCATCTGAACTATGCGAATTCTGCCAGAGTCGCTTTTGATTCCGTCACAATCGATGCTGGTACACAATGCCGGCACGTTGCCTGCGTCCTGGGCTGAGGGAGGGGGAAGGGGGGTTGAGTTGAGGCTTAATAGCGTGTCGACAGCTAGGTCATTAGCTCCAACCTCTGTCACAGTGCAGTGGTCCTGGACACCACTGCACCGCACTTTGCAGAGATACTAACACCCCAAATATAGATCTTATCGGATATCTGCAAAAATTGAAAAACGCCGGACATGAGGACAATTGACACGCTATGTCTTTTGGAAGGTGGAAACGGTGATGAACACCATCAAGATTGTGACTACCAACAAGAATAGGACAGCCCGAGAGAGGCCGGCCACACCAATGACATTCAGGAAGAATAACCTCCCGACCCCTCAAAGGGAAGCTATGAGGAAGATTGGTATGACCAATACGGAAACGGGTCAACACTACCTCTTCTCGGACCATACCAGTGCCATACCTGGACAGCGCGTTTAACAGCCCGCAACCTATTGCCGCATTGTTCGCCCCACAAGGCTTGCCAAGCAGCGAGCAATCTCAGATGTATAGCTAGTAAGGCGTCAGAGGGCACAAGGCACAGATCCCTATCTAGCGATCCATTTGTGTGGTGACATGAGGCGTTTGTGCAAAGCATATAGCAAAACTGTTATATCTTTTACTTCTTTCGTCGAGTTTAAAAAACTTGGAATAAATTATTGTAACATTGTAAATATTTATTTTGGTTTTAGTATTGGTAGATTTCTACTGATCATTATTCAATTATATTATCTGATATTAGTAATGTTATAAATGGCGCGTAAATACAGCAACGCGTGTTGCACAGGAAGTGTCGAAGGTAAGCGTTAAAACTGAATGCCAAGTTCCGACCGGATAATTAGTAACTGTGTTTGGATTTCCTTTTCTTAATGAGTTTAAACTTTTTATTTCGTAGAACTAAAATAACCTTTAAACAAAAAGACCGACATTTATACGTTACTAATTATCTTGCAATGATACATATTATAATATAAATGCAAATGTGTTTCTGGTGAGCTCAAATCTAAGAAGAAAAAAAAACCTTCACAATGAATTGGGGTTTATAAGGGTCGTAAGTTTTGCCTACAGCAAAAATTATTGTCAGTCTGAGTATTGATCAGAACCAGCTCGTAACTCATGAAAGCCGAGAAGTGCCGCATAAAATACAAAAAAAATTGTAAGAAATAAACGTTGTGTCAAATTTCTTACGGTGATCAAAAAATCAATGCATGAGAAATTTTGTCACATTATCTAGACACACGCTAGTGTGTCACCGCCAAGTAACAGTAGATTATCCCATTGTAGACATCCGATTGTTAAAAATTGATTGTTAATGATAAAAAGGCGGCTCACTAGCAGACATGTGTCTGTTAACTGAAGGCAACTGAAAGCATGTTTTGGCATGTTGAGGATAAATCCCAATGCGACAGAAATGTTTCAAATTGTGAAAAATGTAAGGGAAAGGGTCAGAGATTAAGAAAAACTAAAATTTAAAGGATGAGCGTCCACCAATCATAGAGAAAAAGATGCGTCAATAATGTTGTTTTTATGTTACTGTCTAGCTAGCTGGCTAGCTAGCTAATAAGATTTTTCCCATGTTAAATCCCATAGACTTTTTGCTCATGGCTAGCGCAAAATTGCGAAGACCTACGTACCTGAATTTTTGCACACGGATGCATGGTGATCTGAGGATGGTCCTTTTGTTGGTTTGGGGGTTGTAGGGGTCAGGACAAATGCGTGGGAGGGTTTTGAAAATTGCCACTGGAGAATTTAAATTTCGTTTCTTTTCCAAGTTGCAACCAAAGATTTTAAGCAACAATGGCTTGAACAATCAAGACTGGTTCTTAGATTTATTGTAAAAGCCTGGACGAACTAAAAACTGAACTGTAACGAAGGACAAAATAAAGAAACATTAACGTTGCCGTGGATTGCGTAAGAATAAAGGGATGCACGTTAGATGATGGTTACGCAACAATACGAGCATACACGACCTAAGGGTTTTTTTTTTGTTAATAACCAAAAAACAAAATGCTTCGCGTTCTGCTGTGTTAGTAACAGAGACCTTCGGGGGTTTCTGCATGACTAAATGTGAACGAAATCTTGAAAAATTAAGGGGAAGTTGCAGGGATAAAAAAAAAACTGAAGGGGATGCGCTGATTGAGTGAGCGAAGCGAACGAAATCAGCGATTGTTAGTCATTGTGTGCAAAACTGAGATTGAAGCATCCTAAACAGACGGTGTAACCTTATGTACGTTCACAGTCCTATGAAAGTTGTGATATCCACCCAAAACCAAAACTGGTAGAAAAACCTGCCAAGTTTCCAAAACGGTCGGCCTTTGAAGGTAGTGATATCATTCCACCAAGGAAAGGCCGCCAAGGTTAATCCTATTAACCAAGTTAATCGCACCGAATAATACTTTGGACGTTAAATGAAAACTTGAAGATTGCTACCGCTAGTAGCAATCTTCTAGTTTTCATTTAACTTTCGAACTATTAGTATGTGCAATTAACTTGGCTAATAGGATTAACCTTGGCGGCCTTTCCTTGGTGGAATGATATCACTACCTTCAAAGGCCGACCGTTTTTGGAAACTTGGCGGGTTTTTCTACCAGTTTTGGTTTTGGGTGGATAAAACTTTAACTGAAACTTATCTAATGAATGGTGATGAACACAACTATATTTAGGCAGTATTTTTTTAAATTTACAACAGACGTTTTACGATTTTTTCCCCAGTTGACTTTCTTTCCCGTGGCTTTTTATTCTATCGGCTTTTTTTCCTGCTAAAACACGTGGCTCAACTGCGTGCAAGAATTATAAAATATCACCAAATAAGGCATGATGACATCGTTAACTCGAAAGATCATGTACGATGAAAAAATTCCGCTTCCAATGACGAGCTTACAGACAAGGACATTGGCCCCGAGAGGTAATGAATACCCACATCACAGAACTAATTTTTTTTTAAATTAACTAAATTAATTTTAATTACTCCATTTTCAACCCCCCCCCCGTCAACAATTGCTCATTCCCCTGCATTACTACGTCATTTCTAACTTTACCCCTCCCTCCAAGAGGGGGTGTTTTTCCTGTATATACACAATTTTTTCTAAGGACTTTTTTGCGCATTTCCACCCCTTTTACTGGGATAACGGAGCTTACGTCATCAACAGGCCACCCTCCCCCTCTCCTGTGATCGTCACTAGCAGACGAAAACCTCCCACCCTTATGACGTAATACTAAAATGCACCTCATTGCTCTCCTCTTATGAGGAAGATAAGATACGACAATAATCGCTAATAGGAGAGCAATATGAGAGAACTAGTCATTAATATTTAGGCGCCTTTAAGCCTTTAAATAGTACTTGTATATGGTTTATAAATTTTATTTTCACTACTAGGCTACGTTGTAACTAAACCACATCTGACTAATACCTTAATAAATGAAAAATGTAGGCGTTTTAAACCGCAATTTAACAGTGTATACAATTTACGGCATAATAGCCAAATTTGTAAAATGGTACACACAATACTTTATTTAAGACTAACCCTTAAAATGGCTCGCTCGGTTACTAAATTGTGACCCACCGGCATTCCAAACCGTAACATCTTGCAAGCTTCAAAACTCTTCATGGGAATTTCTTCGACAAAAAGTTTACCGCATACCTGTTGGCTTTATCAAACTTTGAAGTGGCACAACTGATGTTTTTAAAGATGTTCACCGTTGGCATGGTCAGAAAACTGCATAGTCAAGCCCGCATCACTCGATCGTATTTTTCCAGCCATCTTCACAGTAAGTAGCACAGTAAGTAGTATAATAAGTAGCTGAGTAAGCTACGAATTTTCCCGCATAAATTTTGTTCAGATTCCAATCCCCTTTGGTTCTCATGCCGTAGGGTACTGGACGACTCCTCGCGTATCTGTCACTAATACCCGAAGAGCACAAAGCTGACAGGCCTGAGGTGGAGCGAGGAACGCAGCTACTATCTCAGCTGGCCTTGGGTGCTATATACTACAGTATCTTTCTAAAGCACAACAGACTGAACCAAACGCACCACTGTTGGTGAAAGTTCAGCTCATTCCATACTAAAGTCGTGTTGATGTGGCTTGCATACGTAAACCATCGTCAGCAATGAATCTGTTTACGATCTAGCGCATGCTCAAATGCTGCACCACTGGCAATCACCCACAACCACCTCCCGGAGATGGTTCGCAATTTGGCATTGATCGCGCCTGGTTACTTCCATTAGCGTAGCCTGGTCCAGTCAATTAGCCACGTCTGGTCACGTTAAAGGTATGACGTAACGAGTGCTCTGTTGAGCTTGTTGATTTTGCTGAGCTGTGATTGTAATTTCGGATGTTACAGTACTAACCGGCTGACGCAACATTACTGTGCACGCGCGATGTTAAGTTTGGAGCCAAACTGTCTCTAACAGTGGTGCGTTCTGTTCGTTCTGTTTGGTGGTTTAGGAAGGTATTGTCACTCACGAAGTGGTACTAACAGTACCATCCTAAAGCACCGAACAGAACGAACCAAACGCACCACTGTTGGTGACAGTTCAGCTCATTCCCAACTATAGCCGTGTTAATGCGGCTTGTTTACGTCAACCATCGTCAGAGATAAATCTGTTTTCGGTACCTCGCGCATGCTAAAAAGCTCCACCACTGGCAACCACCTCCCCGAGATTGTTTGCAATTTGGCATTGCTCACGCCTGGTTACATCCATTAGCCTAGCCTGTTCCAATCAATTAGCCACGTCTGGTCATGTTAAAGACATGACATAACGATTGCTCTGTTGAGCTTGTTGATTTTACTGCGCTGTAATTCCAGTTTCGGAAGGTACTAAACGGCTGACGCAACGTTACTGCCATGGGCGACGTCAAGTTTGGAGCCAAACTGTCTCTTACAGTGGTGCGTTCTGTTCACTCTGTTCGGTGGTTTAGGAAGGTACTGTAATATTCACAATGTGCCACTGGTGTACCGTGTTACAAAATATTAGAATCTATATGCATAAATCGTATCTCTAGGGTGGACAGTGGAGTGTTCCCAATACGTAGCATTACCCACATTCACTACCCATTTGTGTGACCAGGAATCACATACTGTACTGCTAGTACACAATTCGTACAAAAAGCTGGTACAGTGAAGTATGCTGCAAGTGCCAAGCAGTACCTTCCTAAACGACCGAACAGAGCGAACAGAACGCACCATTGTTAGAGACAGTTTGGCTCCAAACTTGATGTCGCGCGTGCGCAGTGATGTAGCATCAGCCGTTCAGTACCTTCCTAAACTACAACACAGCTCAACAAGCTCAGCAGAGTATTCGATACGTCATACCTTCACCGCGACCAGGCCTGGCTAATGGATTTGACCAGGATTGGCTAATAGACGTGACCAGGCGAGAGCAATGCCAAATTGCGAACCATCTCAGGGAGGTGGTTTGCTGGTGTGGAGATTTGAGCATGCGCGAGCTAACAGTTTTGACGTAACAGATTCATGGCTGACGATGTTGACGTCAATCAAGCCGCATCAACACGGATATTCGCAGGGAATGAGCCAAACTGTCACCAACAATGGTGCGTTTGGTTCGCTCTGTTTGGTCGTTTAGGAAGGTACCGTATGATTACATTCACACTGTCTCAGAGCAAAGCAAGCGATTTTCACATCCGTTGTGTTTACTAGCAAGCCTTATTAATATATCAAATTCAAAGTAAAAGTTTAAGCTACAGGAACTGAGAAAAGGAACTGCGCATCGATTCAAATCAGTGAGGGAGGGACGAGGCCAATAGAACAACTGATATAGCAAAGAATGTGTATACCAAAACTGTGTCTATGAAAATTCATAACTGTAACCGAAAGGTTAATTTCGCTTTTGCTGTAACAATAACTGTATAAAAAAAAATGTTTCTTGCTGAAAACTAATAGGCTAAGCAAAACGGCTTCATTTTTATGTGTCTCCAAGCGGTTTACCCATAAAAAATGACCGAAATTTGTAGTGTGTAACAGCCCACCAGCGAGAAATACTGGTTGTTTGGTAAGAAAGCTTAAATCCAAATGGATAGTAGTGTGGGCGACTAATACTACATAGGAAAGAGCCAGGCGACTGCGTAACGCTCCCAGGATGCCATGCGAGAAGTGAATCACGTTGGGGAAGGGGGGGGGGGGAGCTGGAGGCGAAAGTACGTTGTAGGTATGGTGGGCGGGAGAGAAAGAACAATCTACGCACGCTTCGCTTGTGGGAGTTGGGGGAGAGGATGGAAGAAGTACATCGTAGCCAAGGTACGTCATGGTAAAGAGACACCAAGTTTTTTTTTATTTTAATTTTTAATTGGGATGGATTGCCCTCAAATTCTGTGTCGTTTGTTTTAAATCTGGGACACTTAGTCGTGTGGACCGTTGGGGGGAGTTTTTACATATTTTCCCGAAATTTATGTGTGATAAACTACTGTTCCAAATTACGCTGCCTCACTCGTGCTGCCGCGCTTGCTGCGGCTAACACATAACATCAGAGATGCTAGCGTAATAAAAATGCAGGGGTCGTAGTGGGTTTTTTTTTGGGGGGGGGGGGGGGGAGGAGGAAATAAAGAATTTTGTAAGTCATAAATAAGGAAAAATAAGGAATTTTTCACTGAAAAGTAGGTGAAAATAAGGAATCCCTCAGTATAAATCAGGGCCTAATAACAGTAAAAGCTTACTCGTTTCACGAGTACTCATAAATATAGCCTAGCTAGGAAGTACAAAATAATATACGCCTAGAGATTTTTTTTTAATTGCTTGCTAGACTTTCTTAAATAATGATTTGCATGGAGGCCGGAACGTCGTAAAAGTTCCGTACATATTTTCACTTTGAATATCTTCATATAATAATTTCTGTTTTGTAAAATGACAAGGACGACGACGTAAAAAGGCGTAAAAAAAACACCCTAACTCCAAGATAGTCTTGAAATATAGGGCTTAAGCCATAAAAATTCGTTTTCGAGCTGGTAAAAATGGTCTTATTGGAATGTTAAAATCGGTCACGATTTCTCGAAAATAAGTACAAATTAAATGTTTGTCGTAGGACCCGACATCAACATAACAAATTTTGACCCGCGATGATATAAGGGGAAAATGGCGGCGGCCACGGCCAACAACGTGCCCAATATAACGTTATCTGCAGTGGCACATATTTTTATACTGTTACACTTAGACTAATGAAATACTGCTAAACACAGTTCTAGCTCATTAACTTTCCCAAGATTTTCTCGTAGTTGACGCTTTACAAACTGGATATAAAGAAATCTGCGATAAAACCATTCCGACGGTGTATCACTGCTGGCTCAGCAAGCCCGATACAGAATACTTACATTTTTAATACGCATTCATTGTATCGAAAAACGAAATTACAAACAGTAGTACGAAATTTAAGCAGTTGAAAATGAAACCTAATAGTAGGCTAAGCACTTACCCCAAAATTTACCCTTGGATCGAGCACAGATCGAGCAACGTTCACGCCTTGACAGTGGACTTGCGAAAACGAAACCGTTGCGCATGATGCGGAACCGGAAGTGATGCTTTTCACCGCACGCGCAGAACGCCTCGTTGCATTGTAAACAAGGCAGAGACAGTTGAGAACGGCAACGAAGTTCGTGCCTTATTTATTGATTTATTGAACTCAACTCTTATACGTTATGTCACTAATTTTCACTTAAATTTACAAAATAAGCGTAGCTGAAAAAAAAGTAGGGAACTGTACATCTCAAAACAGGAAAAAAGTAGGAAAATAAGGAACTAAAACAAAAAAGTAGGAAATAAGGAAAAAGTAGGAACTCTACGACCCCTGAAAATGACAACAATCTAGCAGTTTTGAACGCTACGAACATTTTATAGCAAATCTTTTTCTCCCCCCCCCCCCCCCCCCTCCCCTTTGAGGACGATCCATCCCAATTAAAAATAAAAATTGTAAACTTGGTGCCTATTAGTCCGGGTGCCTATATGTCCAGGTGCCTATTTGTTCGGGTGCTTATATATCCGGGTGCCTATTTGTCCGATAGCCTATTTGTCCAGTGCCTAAGCTGGGGTGCCTAATTGTCCGGTGACTATGTGTCCGCGTACCGGGTGAGCCGAAAGATGACATACAACTGGGCAACGTCGTACTGGGTGCATTAAAGGTTTAGTGTATATCGTAATTAATGAAGACAAAAAAAAAAGGAACGATGTAATTTTATTCTATTTTTAGAATGTGGGAAGGGGAACGTTGACATGCAAACTAAATTCCACAGGTGAATATTGCATCACGTTTTCACACCCAAAACGGTGAATTCTGATAAAAGTGAGATGTAATTAGAGAGTGTGGCAATCTGGAAGGGTGGGGGCTAGGGTAGTTGACGCGTCATTCATAAACATTTTGAGACATAATTGGGTAAAGCAACGTTGTACTCAAAGGTCTTTATCGCAGTGAAGACCAGAAAACAAAAAAGGAGCTAAGCAATTAAAAAAATGTTAGAATGTGGAGGACCGAGGAGGGGAGGGGGGGGGCATAGATCGAAGACCAGAAAACAAAATATTCTGAAATGTTCGAACATGGAGTGGGCCGGAGGGGAGAGGGAGGGAGCCATAGTAATACCGATTTCGCATTGGTAAATTCAAGCGGCCAGGCCGGACTGGGGCGGGCCGGCCAGTGCCAATCGAGGCCACTGCTGGTCCGGCCGGACCGCATTCGTGTTGGTTAATTCCACGGTTCGCTGATCACGATTTACAGCACCACCACGTGTCGGTTGTAGAACTTGACACTTTCCATTTTCTGCCGCTACACTGCAGCACCATTCATAAACCATTATGAATTAAGCGGCGCCGGCCGACTCCGTCTCTAATTTGATTTCGCGTTGGTTAATAAAGTGGTCTTGGCCGAGCCGGCTCTCGAAATACCGGCCCGGCCTAGGTCGGCCCGATTTCGCATTGCTTAATAAAACGGTGCCATCCCTCCTTGGCACGGCCAGGGCCACTTGGATTTACCAATGCGAAATCGGTATACGTCAAGACCCACAAACAAGATGCACTAACACTGCATTAGTAATTCGACGTGTCGTATGGTAGAATAAAATAATCCGTAATTGACGTATGAAGTTGGAACGTCAGACATACCAACAGGACACTACTAAAAAATCGAAATGCATGGTGTACTGAAGAATATCTACTATATTGCACATTATATTACAACAATTGTCTCGTAACTTTTGCTACTACGATACGGCAAATGAGCCAGATCTTGTGTGCGACGATGCAATCACTGACCAGATAAGTTTTCATCGGACGCTGATGTTGGTTTTCTTACAAAAAAAAACAACAAACAAACTAAAAGCTTCGTTGTTTTACAGTTTCCCGTACCCACTGTTCTTGTTCATCAGACTTTTACATTTTTAAAATCTTCAAACACCATATTTCATAAATTCAGCAGGTAATTTGGTGGGGGGGGGGGTAGCAGAAATCATATTGCGCGGAGGGTACGTGAGGTTGACTACTTTAAATTTATTTACACTCTTTAGGTGTATTAACAAAGTTAAAATATTCACACGAAAATTGTGACAAAGTCCCCATTGAATATAACACTACAATTTCATGTGGCCAATTTTTGTTAAGCTACTCAATACAACGTACTTGTTTTACTAGCGTATTATAATTATCTTTATTATTATTATTTGTAATTTTAAATCTGTGGTTAAAACTAATGTCGAACTTACGTGAGTCTTCTTGTTACGGATTTTAAAAAATCTGAAAGGAATATCCCACCCTCTGGGCAGTCAGCCACTGTGAAAACAGGACATCATTCGCTTTGCTCACTCGTTCAATAGGAACAACACCACAAATACGCGTAATAAAATACTGTAATATATCGCAACCAAAAAGCAGCGAGGATGGCGCAGTAATTAACTGAAAAAGTCTTATACGAGCATCGCATTCATTGTACCGTCCAGATTCAATCATAGAAATTCGGTGTACCATCCAGATCACCGCAAAGGTAAGTGATGACTCACTTTGTGTTGTTCTACGCCATACGAGAGGAGCCATCTCGACGTACACGATAGCCTCTAACCGACCGCAATGTTGAAGAGCTGACTTGCCGAAATGCGCAGTTACACGCCGCAATTTTTCGTATGATCGGCGTTGAGGGCACACCGTTGAGGAAGCGCTGACGTCATCCACTGATCGTGTACTATTTGATGACGGTTTTTCGCTCAGAGATCTTTTTAGAGGTTAGCGAACTAAAACCGACCCAACTAAATTATCTAGAGCATAATACCTTGTGCACTGGCGCACTGCAAGTCACCCACCCGCATACTTGAATTTCGTCGGATCAGAATTGAACAAAAGTGTCTGGTTTTTGAGGAGATGTCGCTGACGTAAATTGGCTACCCCGTTTTTTGGGCACAACCGCATTAATTCGACGTGTGACACGTCGAATTAAAAAAGGGCCATCATGATTTTAGTGATATTATACAAAAAATTTACCCGTCTTTAGACGGGCTGTAAGCTAGTACATCATAAAAATAGGCCAGAGGACTGGCCGGCTGCGTAACGCTCCCAGGATGCCATGCGAGAAGTAAATCACGTTGGTGGGGAGGGGGGGGGGGAATAATGTGTTGTAGATAGGGGAAGAATGTACGTACGTTTCGCTTGGTGGAAGTTGGGGAAGTGAATGGGTGGTTGAAGAAGAAAAGAAACGTTTGAAATTAAATGATGTAGCAGGAAGAGAGAACCGGTGTTGCTTCCGTTTGGGGGAAGGATAAAGCGATGGCTAGGAGACAATTGAACAACGTCGTATAAGTATACTGAAATGTCTTTGTCGTAGTTAGTAAACACAAAAAAAAGAGTCAAGTAATTTTAGAATGTTATTGTGTTATAGGAACGTAGGGAAGGAGAATATTGGCATGCAAACTAAATTCCACAAGTGGATATTCCGTCACGTTTTCAAACTCTAAACATTGCATTCTGAGAAAAGGGAGAAGTGCGGCGATGCGGGAGGATGGGAGAGATAGAAGAAGTCGGCATGGAAGAGTGGGGGTTGGGGTAGTTGAGGCATCTCTCTCATAAACGTTATGTGTGTGGGGGGGGGGGGGGCACAATTGGGTAAGCAATGTTGTATTCCACCTTGGTAGTATTCAAGTAATAGTTATAGTACCCCTGACGAACTGTATGGAATTTATCACACGATGGGCGATATCCCGAACATGGCCAATCCGCGAGAACTACGTCAAGATGTCGTTGAGGCAAAGCTGAGACGTAGTTCGAGCGGGGATTGGCCATGTAAGGGATATCGCCCATCGGGTCATAAATCCCATACATTTCGCCACGGGTACTATAACTAATTTATCGTACGTTCCCTAACTTTCGAAATAAGAATTGGAAGATCTGTTGTTTATATAAATTGTGTGTCGTCGCGTTTGCATAATTTTGTTTTGATGCAGTCAGGTTTGCGGCCGATACCATTTGAGCGGGGGGGGGGGGTGTCTAGAGGGAGAGATTTTCTTTAAAAAAAATAGGTGTAGTTGAACGCGTTTTTTTTTTAAGTCATCTTGGACTGACGTCTATTATCTTGTTGCACATTGCGGAAATTTCATCATGGAATTTTAAGCTTAATAACACCCAAGATAAGGTTCGGTTTTCATCCTTATCTTCAGTCACTGGTGACATTACACGGACGATTCAGCGGTAAGGCGTATTGAGGGTGTAATTTTCGAAGTGGGGGGGGGGGGGGGTAGGAAGAAAATAGCGTAAGCTTAATTTTAACGATGAAATTTCATGTATATTTCGTATACGTTATGTCAGTTGGTGTTTTCGAAAGGCCCACGCAAGTTTACGTTAGATTTGTGATTTACAGTTGCCAGCTGGTTTTTTTTTGTTTTTTGTTTGGGGGGGGGGGGGTAGTAAGCATTTAAAGTGTTTAATTTTCTTGTCTAGGTTTTGAAATGTAGAACTGCTTAATAAAACCATGTGAGAATTAATTTGCTTTTATCTTAAGTTGTTGCTTAATAAAAAAGCACGGGTTTCAATTATTTTTCTAACAAGGAACGTAGGTTAGAATTTAAAAAAAAATCTAGCATGGTTTTATTAAAGAATTCTTCCTTTTGAAAGTGTTGGCAATATCGTATCGCCACTTCCCTGAGCATGGCTTCCATATCGCCACACTTTAGTGTGGTGATATGGGATATATAGCGGCGCGTTTTTAGCATTAAGAACGTTAGGGACCGTACGATAAAGGTCTTTATACCACGGCTGTGACGTCACGCTAACTCAACGCCACGCTAAATTTCCGTTGGTTAAATCCCGTTAACCAACACCGGAAGTGTCCGTCATCGCAAAAAGTGTGGGTTATCAAGTTAGTACCCAACACTTTTGCCGATAACCCACACTTTTGCTGATAACCAACACTTTTGACACTTCCGGATCACGCGACCGGGAACGCACACATCAACAACCAAATACAGCGTGCAAAAAAAAAACCATAACGCAATAAAAAAGTACAAAACGAATTACTTAAAATGAACGAAATCCGTTCCCTGCAAACTCTCACATGTCTGGCCCTCTAGGCTTGTTCATTGAGTTACCCCACGAACCCCCTACTCCCTTCCTCTACAAACTGAAATAGAATGACCATCATTCATACCGATACCCTATTACCGTATTTTTTAAACAATTCTCAAACTACAAACGTACAAAATGAATTACATACCTGCCCAGAATGGTCCAGGTTTATCCCTGCTGTCTCACATATCGAATTATTCACTCAAACACGATAAACGCTTCGATAAACACGAGGAGGCTCGAGCGTATTGCTTGTATTGCTAACCCACGCTTGTGTCTAACTCTCCCCTCCCTCCCTCCACAAAGTTTGAGCGAAATTGACTCGTCCACCTATCACACACTTCCCCCTCCACAAACTAAAATGGTATGACTTTCATTCAAATCGAGGATACTGATGATCAACGTTTTCTCGAAGCAATTTTCACAAAACACAAACACGTTTTAATACGAGTTGGCTTGACGTCCCAACCGTGGTATAAAACAGTTATATGTTAGAAGCGAGAGGTACGGATTTTTAACCCACGGATGCGATTATCGTCCCTACTCTCGTATGCAAATGTCTCGGACTACGCCCTCGACCTTGCATACTCGAGCAGGGCCAATAATCGCATCCAATAATCGCATAACTTTCTATAGGCTCCTGCTATTACTTATTGTAGTTAGTGAAGACCAAAAACAAAAAAGGAGTTAAGTAAATGTAGAATGTGGAATGGGCCCGGGGGTGAGTGGGGAAGGGG
>JAHWFP010238678.1:35731-51463 GCA_023313725.1 Lithobius niger | reverse complement strand
TGAGGGGTGCTAACTAGAAAAGCAACTTATTAAACTTTAAGTAGAAAGCATGCTGGAAGACAGGATCATCGTTCAAAGTTAATAAAACTGTTGGTACTGTGGTGAGGTAAAATGGCGACGTATAATCTTTCTATGTATTTTACAAGGCTCAAAACTGCAACAAGTAGTGTAAACCTGGGAACCGTTTGTAAAAGGTTAACGATATCACTGCCGCTAGATGGCGCCACGCATTATTACCGATAGAAATTCACACGAAAATACCGTGGCGCCATCTAGCGGCAGTGGTATTGTAAACCTTTACAGGCTGCTACCAGGTGCACATGGACGTACCAAATTTTCACTCAATAATTAATGCGGTCGTGGGTAGTTTGTTTCCTTAAAAAAATGGCCTTGTGTATTCCTCCTCTTGATACATATTAGTGCTAGATAGTACTAGATAGCGCTAGATGTTCTGCAGACATTCGATCGGTGAAAGTACCACTTGATCCCGGATAGTGGATCCCGAATGAGCCTGCCTGAAGATCGAGCATGGGATCTCCTTTCCAGACCGCAATCAGTAGACTACAAATTCAAAGAGCCTGTAGCCCACGTATTGTCACACAGACTATCCGTCTACCTTTAAGTTTTCCTGTCCTTCAGGATTTCTCAGTCCGACCCTGACAGCACTGGCGTTGCAAAGAAACTAATTAAATTCACTTTTTAGCCAAAATTCAGAAACCTCACTACACTAAAACTAAATTTATTCATCGTGAAAAAGTTACCAATATAGATTACTCAGCAGATAGATAACTTTATAAAAGCGTTTATAAATAAATCAAGTCTTCCAACATCTTTGCAACAGCAATCCTCCTGCACAATCTCGCAACGCAAGCATGAACTTTGTAGTTGACGGAAGCAATTCTTGGTTGCTTAGCAACAAACGCCAACAACAGCAAGCAACAGGTGCACCAGGCCGGTCTATTGAAAGTCTCCGGCTGAAAGAAAGTTGCTGACGGAAAAGACGAGCAAGCGGTGGGGAGCTGCACCTTGCCCCTGCTCGAATTTATTCGCCCCATCGCTGCCATATTTATGAAGGTGATAAATTCTTGGGGATCTTATAAAAGTGATCCAATGCCCGTGGCAGGACGCAATCTTTGCAGCTGCCAAAGATAAAATATGTGTGAGAATCGGCGAGGTGGTGCTCGGCGCCTGTCATTTGTTATCGCTCGCCTTGCCAACCCAACCATTCGCCCTCAGGGCTGCCAAGAGAAAAGAGAGGTACAAGGCAGGCGGCGCCTACAGGATTAGACAACAACATGGTGCTCAACAACATAGGGCAACAAGATAGCAATGGCACCTTCCAACAGACCAATTGTTATTACCCCCAAAGGACCAATTTTCAAAAAAGACAATCAGCAAGTTTGGTAAACTTTTCTAAGAAACTGGCACAAAAAGAAGACTATTCTTGGATATTCCACAATTAGTAGACGAATTTTGGCCCAAGAAGTTCAAACTAGTTACTCGTTTGTAACCCCATAGTTAAAATTTTAAAGAAGCGCCATGAATTATTTGAGTGGAACAGCTAAGCCGTCGCCTTGGAAAATTGCGGCCAAATTACTTTGCCAACATGTGCGTCCGCACCCTGGGACACTTGGGGCATGCGCCCCCAACTTTTTTATTCGCCCTTTACGAAAAATTCTTTAGCAAAACCATTCAAACAAAGGCAAAAAAACATTACAACAAGGCATTTCGAGGATCGTAATACTGATTCAAGGGTTGGAAAGATACTACCTGCCCTTTTTAATTCGACGTGTCACACGTCGAATTAATGCGGTTGTGGCCAAAAAACGGGGGTAGCCGATTTACGTCAGCGACATCTCAAAAACCAGACACATTTGTTCAATTCTGATCCGACGAAATTCAAGTATGCGGGTGGGTGAGTTGCAGTGCTCCAGTACACAAGGTATTATGCTGTAGTTAATTTAGTTATGGCGGTTTTAGTTCGCTAACCTCTAAAAAGGTGTCTGAGCGAAAAACCGTCGTCAAATAGTACACGATCAGTGGCTGACGTCAGCGCTTCCTCAGCGTAAAGGTGTGCGCTCAACGCCGATCACACGAAAAATTGCGGCGTGTAACTGCGCATTTCGGCAAGTCAGCTCTTCAACATTGCGGTCGGTTAGAGGCTATCGTGTACGTCGAGAGGGCTCCTCTCTTATGACGCTGAACAACACAAAGTGAGTCATCACTTACCTTTGCGGTGATCTGGATGGTACACCGAATTTCTATGATTGTATCTGGACGATGAATGCGATGCTCGTATAAGACTTTTGCTGTTAATTACTGCGCCATCCTCGCCGCTTTTCGGGTGCGATATATTACAGTATTTTATTACGCGTATTTGTGGTGCAGGATTTGTGGTGCAGGACTCCTATTGAACGAGTGAGCAAAGCGAATGATGTCCTGTCGCAATCACGGACTGGCCAGAGGGAGGGAAGGGCGGGATATTACTAATGGCCTCTGACTTTCAGATTTTTTTTTAAATCCGTAACAGGAAGACTCGCGTTAAGTTTTATTGGTTCGACATTAGTTTTAACCACAGATTTAAAATTACAAATAATAATAATAAAGATAATTATAAAACGCTAGTAAAACAAGTACTTTGTATTGAGTAGCCTAACAAAAATTGGCCACATGAAATTGCAGTGTTATATTCAATGTGGACTTGGTCACAATTTTACGTCGAGATGGCTCCTCTCGTATGGCGTAGAACAACACAAAGTGAGTCATCACTTACCTTTGCGGTGATCTGGATGGTACACCGAATTTCTATGATTGAATCTGGACGGTACAATGAATGCGATGCTCGTATAAGACTTTTTCTGTTAATTACTGCGCCATCCTCGCTGCTTTTTGGTTGCGATATATTACAGTATTTTATTACGCGTATTTGTGGTGTTGTTCCTATTGAACGAGTGAGCAAAGCGAATGATGTCCTGTTTTCACAGTGGCGGACTGGCCAGAGGGAGGGAAGGGTGGGATATTCCTTTCAGATTTTTTAAAATCCGTAACAAGAAGACTCACGTAAGTTTTATTGGTTCGACATTAGTTTTAACCACAGATTTAAAATTACAAATAATAATAAAGATAATTATAATACGCTAGTAAAACAAGTACTTTGTATTGAGTAGCCTAACAAAAATTAGCCACATGAAATTGCAGTGTTATATTCAATGTGGACTTTGTCACAATTGTCGTGTGAATATTTTAACTTTGTTAATACACCTAAAAAGTGTAAATAAATTTAAAGTAGTCAACCTCACATACCCTCAGCGCAATATGATTTCTGCTACTGGCCCCCCCCCCCCCCCCCCTACCTGCTGAATTTATGAAATATGGTGTTCGAAGATTTTAAAAATGTAAAAGTCTGATGAACAAGAACAGTGGGTACGGGAAACTGTAAAACAACGAAGCTTTTAGTTTGTTTGTTTTTTTTTTTGTAAGAAAACCAACATCAGCGTCCGATGAAAACTTATCTGGTCAGTGATTGCATCGTCGCACACAAGATTTTGGCACATTTGCCGTATCATAGTAGCAAACGTTACGAGACAATTTTTTTTTTATTTAATGTGCAATATAGTAGATATTCTTCAGTAGACCATGCATTTAAATTTTTTAGTAGTGTCCTGTTGGTATGTCTGCCGTTCCAACTTCATACGTCAATTACAGATATTTTTTAGTCTACCATACAACACGTCGAATTACTAATGCAGTGTTAGTGCATCTTGTTTTTCCCGATGATGCCCCCCCCCTTTTTTTTTAAAGTCTACGTACCAAGTATGTCATCTTTCCAGGTTTAAAACTGTTAAAGGGATATACCGCCCAGGGCCATTTTTCTCGATCCACCACATCCAGTACGACCCCAAAGGTCTATTTCCTTACCGTTAGTCAATCCCTTGGTAAAAATCCGTTTTAAAATGTGGCGTCTAGGAGATTTTCTGTCGAATAATTGTTAATTTTATTTACTGTATCCTACACGTATAAGATGCTTTGCGCGCTTACAATTATCATGACGTTTCATCTCTGTGTGTGCATATACTAATTATTTTATAATTACCATGTAATCAAAAATCTAAAAGACTAATGCGGTAAAAATTAAAATTAATTATTCCAATAGATCGCCGAAGTAAAATTATAAGACACCAGCCTAGAAAATTATAAATTGTGATGTTAAAATACGAGAATCATTCCGGTTTGTGACGACACAATCTTTAACTTGATTCTATTTCACGTACTATTCCCAAAGCCAACCGAGACAGCAGCTACGTTCCTCGCTGCGAGGAACGCAGCTACCACCTCACCAACCTTGGCGCTGTAAATGCGCGGATGGCGATCTGCGCGTAGCTGTTATAAGGCAGGCCGGGTGTCCCTTTAACTCACACTGCAATCTAGATGGGAATGAGATAATAAGAAAGAAGTTCCTACAACTAGAGAAAATGCACAAAATAAAAAAAAAATTAAAACTAATTTAATTTTTCGGCTGCTAAGTTTGCAACCTAAAAAAAAAAAAAACACGGATTGTATTTATCTGTGCAAACATCAAAATGTATATGTGGAAAACCATACAGGGAAAAATTACTGCATTTCAAAACGTTAACCTGTTCAGATGAGGGCGTGTTTTTAAGAAAAACACCAAAGCTGTGCGTGTGTGATAGAATTGAAGTTTTAGCATTCTGATAGCTAAATAATTCTATTTAGTGAGAAATTATTTTCACGTTGCCAAAACTGATAACGTTCTTTTGTGCATTCACATTGGTGTCGTCACAACACAGTAATGTGACAGGCCAATTCTAAAGTTAAATTCCGCGAATTGATGGGGAGCATCGAAAATATTCCCAAATATTACAATAGAAAATCCCTAGCCGACATTAAACAGGTTTTTAGCGAGATAAAAACTTGCGACTATCATCGGATCATCAAGCACTCTGCGGCAATTAGGGCACGTGCGCCCCCCCCCCTCCCCGCCATCCTCTCCATGATACCATTTTTGGTATAGATAGCCTAAACTTATGAAGAAACACCATTAAAACAATAGCAACAACCATAAGAGAAAAAATGGCTAAAATGTTGCTCTTTGCACTTTGTTTAGTACTCTTGCCTTCCCCAGCCAGTGACTGATCCCCAGGGACGCATTAACCATAGGAGGCCCATTCTACAGTTCGGTTACTCCTGCAGTGCAAAGAAACACGCACAAATGATCACAATTCACACATAATGCGTAGCAGTCTGGGGATTATACAGCAAAAAAAAAAAGAAACGGTCCTCAAATGTTGGAGGAAAAGGACCTCTCTGTACCACTCTTTTCCGGGGAGGCTCCCAAGCCAACCCTGGCCGCCCCCCCCCCCCCCACCTTCCTCCCCAACACTTTTTGAAAGTCCGAGGGGGCCTACACCTTAATGAGATGCAAACCAAATTCTAATACTATTATTTTTACGCTGTGTGACAACTGATTACTTGATTATTTGAAAACGTGAATAGAATGTTAATTAGGGGAAGATTGCGTAGTACGGCTTATGAGTAACTGTAGATCTGATTCGAACATGTTTCAGTCGTATGCATTTACAGGGTGGCGTTCTACCGGGAAAATTCAGGGAATTTATCAAGTCTGGGAATTTGAACATTTTTCAGAAAGTTTCTTTCACCTATAAAGAAAAGCTAAATTCAGATTTAATTTTTTACTTCGAAAATTTTATTTTATTTCAATTCAAACTTCATGCCCTTTTTGTTTCATTTCTGATAAAGTGAAAACTCCTTAGGCCTAAGTAATATGGGCCTAAAACTAAGTGCCTTTCTAGTTTGTTCAGATTATGGCCTTTTCCTACTCTTTACCAATACCAGCGCAATTTTTGATTTAGCAAAGCAATGCAATATAGATATTGCGATTTGAGTGAAATGTGAAAAACATGTTTTTAGTTCTGTTCTGCACCTTCCTTCAACCAAAAAAAATCGGGGGAAAGTGTCAGTATTGGTCTGGAAAACCTGGAAAAATCAGGAAATTTCATCAAGAGCTTTTGAACGCCACCCTGATTTAAAGTTTTTGTATGAAAGTTGTTGGAATGTGTCCTAACACTAACTAATTTTCAAATTTAGAAAGAAATGCTGCTACGTTTTGATTCTCACCACTCAACGTACGGTAACCCATAAATAAGATCCACCATTATTTTTTTCCATTTCCTTACACATCATGTTTCTCGTTCTCTCATGTGTGGTTTCCTTGCCGTAGATCAACGCAAATTCCTTATTTTTGCTTTTAGAAGAGCAGAATGTATCTGCTTGTAGAGATTAGTGTGAATGCGTGCCACTCGAGATACCGATCAAGAGAAGCAATGTGATGTGCAGCAAGACCTCCTTGCTTTGGCGTAGGAAGGTAATGTTCACGATTTATCAGTGTAAATTCTCGATTTATCACTACACCGTCTTTTTAAGCGCCGTAACAAGCAGCAACGTGCTGTTGGATGGCGATGGCAGCTTTTGATAGCGTCGGCACGCTGCAGACCCTTACGCCCTCAGGCGGACTTGGCCGCACTCTCTTACGTAGTCTGTGCAGGTCTGGCTTCTTTGCGTGGTTCCCTTGAATTACTCAGGGTCTTGGATATGTATAGAATATGTATACAAACGTCTTAGAGAGAGTTCACAAATCATGTAACACTTTCTTCTAACTATTTAGATCCCCCGCCCCGCCCCCTTTGTAACACCAGTGTAACACTTGTAATGACCCTGCCCAACCTAAAAATACGTAACACTTTCTTATTCCCTCTCCCCCCCGCCCCCACCTACTGTGCAGTTTTTTTTTTACAAATTACTTTTTGCAAGCTGCGTTTAGTACCTACAGGGTGCAATGACCAGTGATTTTGAAAAAAATAAATTTAAGTTGTAAACGAAGTTAGAAATAGTTTAGCTAAAACATTTAGAAAATAATTAACGAAAAAATAATTTTAAGAAAATTTGTGTGTTGCGGAACATTTCGTCTTACTCACTCCTCTCCAATCATACCAGATGCTAACACATTTGTCCCCCCCCCCCCCCCCCACCTCCCCCAGGTGTTAGCTCCCTAAGAAACATGTTATGTAACCTCTCTTATTTATGAAAGCTCCCTTAGAAACATGATATGTAAAGTATAAGATAGAAACGGCAGAATTTCTGAGCGATATTACCGAAGTATAGTTATTAGCTCAGCATGTCTTACCCGGACAAAAAACCAACAAGGGCAATGAGACCATGAAGAAAAGAAAAGGGAATATTCCTTGCTTCATGAAGCGACCACGTGTTGGTCAGCCCGTGGGTAAGCCTGTCCGTGTCCCCCCCCCCCCCCCCTCAATCTCTTTGCCTGAATTCGGAAGGAATTTGGGAGGGATACTGTAGAGCAAAACAGTTATTTACCGATTGTGTTACCCTTTCCTGCCCACATCTATGCGAAACACAGTTTAAAAACTATTACTCGAGAGTGATTTAATACCCTACAATGATCTAATAGCATACAATAAAACTATACAAGCAAAATTATCTGCGCGAAAATGGCCGCAATTTTGGATTATGGACGTCACATTAACTACGTGATAAAAAGATAAAGTCTTGTTTCTGTAGGCTACTCGAGAGTATACAGTTCAAAATAATCAGGCTGGGCTGGTGATCTCCCCTCTGAGGGTGGTGGCCCGTGGGTTTCATTCGTCCCACTCTGTGGGAACGCCACTAGAAGCAACCAACCAAGTTTTGCCTATAAAAGTAGTGATATACCTGAGCCAAAAAGGCTGCAACCACGTTGTGGTCCAAAAAGTCATCTCTCTACCCACCAAGTTATCAGTTAAGATTGAGTGATAAGAACCTGCGCCAGCCAAATGGCTTTATTTTTTATTTACATTAGTATTTAAATTAGTTACGTTTGGCATAAATGGTTTTATTGCTTAGTATTTGTACTAGTTGGGATAAACTAAATTATGCTCAATGGAACTATGTAGATGTAACAGTAGATTATAATTACCCATGGTGAGTTACTAATTAGGTTTAGCCTTTTACACGCACCCAGCCTTAGCAATGGCGTCCGAAAGAGAGAGGGACAGGCCGGACTCGAACTCGTGACCTCTGGCACATGACAGTTCACTCTAGCCAACAGGCCATCTTGCCCCCAGTTACTAATTAGCAGTGGATTTCTAATTACCCATGATGAATATATAATTAGAAAACAAAAACGAACTCGTTTAACTGATCCGAATTCAAAACAGCAAAGCAACACAAATAAACTTTCCTGTAAGGTTTCAGATTCTGCAGTGTTCCACGTAATACCTTACGGCTTTGCACAAACCAAAACGTAAAGAATCCTGACCATCGTAAATAACAAACAAAAAATCACGTTAGGCGCAGCTACCAAAAGTCGTGATGTCTAAACCAAAAACAATAAATTGCAAGTAAAAAACTCGCCAAGTTTCAGCCATTGAACGTCTGCACAAAAACGAGGCAAGTTTCCATTCAATCGACACACAACGCCTCTTTAAGCTTGGCGCATTGCAAGCCTTTTATTTGTAAGACCCCAGATACACAACCAGCATCAATATACGAGCTAAGTTCATTGTTATTGTTGCTGTTTCATTATCTTTTTAAGCAACATAAAACGAAATAAAGTACCTCTCATCGTCGTAAGAGAGAGAAAAACAAACAATAAGGTAAGGTTTAACCATGGACTTACACGGTTTAACTGATCCGAAGTCAAAACAGCAAAAAAACATCAAAATTCCAGGTTGCCCTGGTTAATTTTTGTTTCTATTGCCTACTGAAAAAATACATTACCCAATCTATTAGCATTCTCCTTCTCTAATGCTGTTTCTACTAGAGATAAAACGAGTTCTTCCGGTTCGCTTAGCTACTGCGCATCTCCACTGCGCAGCCTCCATCGTATATAAAGTCGAGGCGGAGCGGCGGCTCTCACCTTTTCGACACCTCTATCCTGCCCAAATGGCAACGAGAGGGGAGGAGGGCGGGAAGCCGGGTAATGTATTTTTTCAATAGGCAATAGAAACGAAAATTAACCAGGGCAACCTGGAATTTTGATGTTTCTACTTGCCGTGAAAAAATACATTACCCAATTTATTAGCATTCCCATAGACTTCGTCAAGGCGATGGGAGCCATTTGATCGGAGTCCCCTTAGCTAGCGACCGGCCCCTGTAACACAAAGTCGAGTGACAGTGAGTCCAAGGGTCATAGTACTCTGTGAGCCGCAATAAATGGCCCAACACGGTACAAACCGTCGGCATGTTGAGACATATCCCGGAGGTAGTGGGACGTGAAGACGGTAGGATGTGGCCAGGAAGTGGATTCCATAATGTCTGTAATGGATATATTGCTGAAATGCGGCCAAGATGTTGAAAATGAAATGGCACGGAGTTCGTGTGCTGTGACTTTGATATCCTCCGTGATACAATTGATGTCAATAGCTTCGTAGGCTTGGAGGACGACCGTCTTAATCCATGAAGCAATCATCCGTGCGGAAGTGGTACCAACTTTATTGGTAAATAGAAGAAAGAGCTGAGTGCGGTCACACCACGAACAGGACAAGGTTCGTTCTTGATCATCCCCCAGGATGGAGGATAACGAAGGAATGATGAACGGATGCGTGCGTTCAGTGGGTTTCTGGGTCTTTGCTTGAAAGGAAGAGGCCGGGGATAGAGTAACACCGCGGAAGTTTGGTAGAAAAAAGCAGTCGCGTTCCCTAGCGGATAGAGCTTGTAATTCGCCACAGCGAAGAGAAGCGGCTAGAGCAACTAAAGAAACAGTTTTTCGTGTGAGGTGACTGAGGCGTGCAGAGGCTAAAGGTTCATACGGAGGAGCCATTAAAGCTGTAAGGATGACGGACAGATCCCAGTCCGGAAATCGTTTGGGAATCCGTGGTCGATCCAATTGAAAGGAGTGGATCAACTAGGAGATTTTATAATCCGTGAGGAGGGTAGTATTCCCAGCGGCCTTGAAGACTGCATTCAATGCTGATCGGCACACCAGGGTGGTGGATCCTCGTAAACCTTCCTTAAACAAGGAGGTTAGGAATCGGAGGAGGTCGTGTAAAGAGGGGATTGATTGGATTGATCTGTTGTGGGATACACCAATGAAACCACCGCTTCCAGTGGCTGTCGTAAACTTTCGTAGTGGAGGATCGCACGGCCCTGGAGGCAATGCGAGAGGCCTCGTCTTCAAGAATGCCTGCTGAGCGGAGGAGTCGGATGATAGTAGCAACCCGTGAAGCTGAAGCGAGGATAGGTTCGGATGGTGGATCCGTCCCTGGTCCTGGGATAGGAGGTCCCATTGCGCAGGTAATTGGTATGGTGGGGCTATGAGGAGAAACAGGAGGATAGGAAACCAGGCCACGGATGGCCAATTCGGTGCGATCAGGAGAAACCGGCCGGAGCAGTTGCGATTTTGCGGAGGACTAGTGACAAGAGGCGAGGTGGAGGGAAGGCATAGGCGAGAAGATGGTTCCAGTCCAGAGTGAGGGCGTCCACTGCCCAGGCCCGTGGGTCTGGTAGAGGGCTGACAAACAGCGGTAGTTTATTGTTGAATCTTGTGGCAAATAGATCTACTATCGGTCGATGCTACAACCGAAAAAGGGCATGGCACACAGACGGGTGAAGAGCCCACTCGCTGACCGGAGGTTTCTTGCAAAAGAGAAAGTCGGCTATGACGTTCAGGGGACCTGGAATGTGGAGTGGCAGTAGACGGATGTGAGAGATGATACAGAACTGAAAAATCTCGGACGTGATGTGGTGGAGGGAGTGAAAGCGAGTTCCACCGCTTTTGCGCAGGTAAGCTACTGCCGTCATATTGTCGATATGGATCTGGACAGTTTTGGAGGACAGGAAGCCCTGAAAGTGGCGGAGGCCGAGGAGGACTGCACGAAGTTCTAGGTGGTTGATGTGTTCAGTGGTATCCGCCGGCCAGAGACCGGAGGCAGTGAGGTTGCCGACGTGCGCTCCCCATCCAAGACGAGAAGCGTCCGTGAACAGATGGAGGTCGGAGGACGGCTCGTGGATGGGAACGGATGCAGTTAAGTTCAGAACGCCCATCCACCAAAGGAAGGACTCCATTGGGAAGGACGGGTCCCGGCCCTGAGGAGGCATCTGAAGAGCAAGACTGGAGTTGCCCCCCCCCCCCATTATGTCAAACGGTAGTGATGGAGGGGACGGGCCATCCACCTGCCATAGGGAACGAGATCCGCGAACGAGTCTATTGTCCCCACGGTGGACGCAAGGTCCTGGAAGGTGTGCCGTGGTTGTCGTATAAATTGACGAGAGGATAGCAGGTGGGAATGGATGTGGTCTGGCGATGGGGCGACTGTGCCCTGGAGGAGGTCGAAGGATACTCCTAGGAAAACAAAGCGTTGGGCTGGTAGGAGTCGGGATTTCGGGATATTGATACCGAAGCCCAGTTGATGAAAAACTGACACGGCGGCATGCAAGTGCTGCAGTAACCCGTGAGATGTCTGGTGGGGAAGAAGACAGTCGTCGAGAAAGGCGTGAATGCGGATCCCTTGTTGGTGAAGACACGCCAGGACCGGACGAAGGATGCAGGTAAAAATCCGTGGGCTGCATTGAGTCTGAACGGCAGACAAAGGTATTCGTAAACTGTGTCGTTGAGGATGAAACGAAGTAGGTGGCGGATAGCAGCATGTAGTGGAATGTGTAGGTAGGCATCTGCTAGATCTAAGGATACTGTCCAATCGTTTATCTGGAGGGACTCGCGGATAGAGGATACGGTTTCCATTTGGAAATGCGGATTGAGGATGAACCGATTGAGAGGCTTGAGATTGAAAATTAGCCGAGTTCCGCCGTTTTTCTTGTCGCAGAGGAATATAGCGCTGTAAAACCCCAGAGAGAATGGAGGAGGAACAACGCGGATAGCGTTTTTGCGGATAAGAGATTGTATTTCTAAACGTAAGGGATGTGAGGGACGAGACTGACGATCCCGCGGAGGATCGCCCACCGGGGGAGAAACGAGAAATTTTTGTTTGAAGCCGTTTGACCCCTACAATTGATCGGAGCAAAGAATCGGTGGTTATTGCATGCCAGGCTTCAGCATAGAAACGGAGTCGACCCCCTACGGCTTGTAGGGGTGGAGGAGTGTCAATAGGACTTGTGGTTCCTGTGTTTGGAGTGTCGTCCGAAGTCAGAGGATGACCGACCCAGGGAGCGCCCTCGTCTGCGGCCCTAGGTTCTGTAAGGAAAGGGCGAGGTGGCTCGAGGAGCAGGAGGGGGCGGACGTTCAACAGATCTAACACCAGGAGAGGATTCGGAAGGCGGATCAGCCTTTGGCTGATTTGAAGGAGGGCGCCGGGATCCCCTTGACTTGACAAAGCGTGGCTTTCGAGATATATCGAGGTGCGGAGCTACCTTTGGGATAAGGCCCCTAAAGAGGCATTCTGTCTTGTGGATCGGCTGGTTGCGGAGATGATGGCGGGTAGACGCATGGAGGTTAGGGGCGGTGTTGAGGGCGACCTCTCGAAGCAGTAAGGTAGAGTTAAAAAGGGCCCTGGCAAACCAGTTCATGGCATGGTAGGTGGCGAAGCAACTCTTGCAGAAAACTTGGTTAATGAGGAAGGTAAGCTGACGAGTATCCTCAGGCGGATCCGTACAGAGACATTCGCACATTGCGTTAGCGGCTGTAGGATATCCACTTGTGAAGCTGCCCGGAGGCCGAGACGGAGGATGCGGTCGTTATCACGGAGAACGAAAACCGGGACCGCGGCCTGCCGAGCGAGGTAGAGAGATGAGCCGAAATCCAACTATGTATCGGCCGTAAGAAATTCCGACTGCGGATAGGTATCAAAGTTGCGAGGATTGCCGGTACCATCCCCTATGGGTCGAAAGAAATAATTTTCTCGGCCCGGACGAGGTGGGGGATGTTCTTTGTCCAATTCTAGAGGAGATCCGTTTCCTAAGAGGATACCCCCGTTCCGAAGGAGGGTGGTGAGCAGCGTAGTGGATTGTCCAAGGAGAGGCGGTTGCAGCGAGGGTTGGTCCCGGAGGCCGAAGCCATAACCTGTGGCCAGGCCCCTGTTATTGATAGTATCCGGCACGGATGTGGAGGGTTTGTACAGGAAACAGTCTGGAATAATTTCCTCCACTGTCCTCATTAGATCCGGAAGAGGGATTTCAGAAGGATCTGGGTCGTTAGGGAAGGGAGGCTCAGGTAAGCCGAAGTCCAAAGGGTCTGGTGAATAGTACGGATCCTGGATATCCGGAGGCGGAGAGGACGGAGGCGGTGGTGGAGGTGGAGGATGAGGCGGCAGTTCGGCGGATGATGGACCCCCGGATGCCAAGATGCACTGGCGCTTGGGGATAGAGGCCAACCAAGCGGATGTGTAGTCCGGTTCTTTACGTTTGAAGGTACGTAGGGACGAGTCCATCAGGGAATGAACCTGGATGGAGTGAGCGGCTCATTGGTCCGTTTAGAGGAATGGGAGGACCGGGAAGAAAGGTCCAATGGTAGGGCGGATGCGGATGAAGCAAGTTTGGCCGCCGTTTTTTGTACCTTGACTTGTAACTTTAAACGTGCGTACCGCTCCTTAGTACGAGCAAGGTCGAAGGATAAGGAGTGAAGGTCCGATTCAGGTGGCTGTTGGCCACATGGGATAGGGGATGTGGCGGTTGCACTGTGGAGGAAAGGATTCCGACAACAGCGGATTGGGAGGCGGAGGCTCCAACATATCCTGTTCGGTAGTAATTTCGAGAACCTCAGCGTTCTAGAAGGATGAAGGAACAGGGGAAGCGGATAAGCGAGGAAGGGGGGATACCCTCGGTGTCCCCTTTGCTTGCGGCATCGAAGCGGACGCGGATGGCAGTGCTGAGACGGAGGTAAGTACGGTAATCCGAAAGTGAATAGCGTGGCGGCTAGAGAAGAAAAGGTGAGAGCCGCCGCTCCGCCTCGACTTTATATACGATGGAGGCTGCGCAGTGGAGATGCGCAGTAGCTAAGCGAACCGGAAGAACTCGTTTTATCTCTAGTAGAAACAGCATTAGAGAAGGAGAATGCTAATAAATTGGGTAATGTATTTTTTCACGGCAAGTAGAACCACAAATTAACTTTCTGGTAAGGTTTCAGATACTGCAATGTTGCTGTACTGTGTAGTCTATGTGAAACCTTATTGCTGTATTCAAATGTTTTTACCATAATTTACTTTTCCACACGATCGTTCAGCTAATGATTGGTGCATTCTACTTGGCTAAATGACATCGCTGGAAATGGTTAAAAACTATTCGTCTTAGTGTGCTTAGCATAACTGTACAGTTAATTCATGTTTCGCACGAGTCCTTGAAAACCTGGAAATGTCCTGGAAAGTAATAATGAAATTCCATCCGTGGAAAAGTGTTGACAATCTAGAAAAATGATATTTACCATCAGTAGGGTAATGAAGGGAAAGTAGAACACTGAAACATTTGGCCCACAAAGTACTATAGTTTATTGTGTAGCCTCACATTGCTCTTCCTTTGTTTCGGCGTCAACAATTTTTAAAGGTGGGCTATGGTTTTAATCTAGACACACGCTTGTGTGTCGCTCCAAGTTAGGCAACAATCATAACAAACATCACATCAATTCAATTGTCGGGGTTGTGAACCATTGTAGCGCGGCGCCATAGCGTCAGTGCCTTATATCTTGAAGCATAGTTGGGCACATTTCAGGTACTTGAGGAAAAATAATAATGCGGTACAAAAGTTTAAATTGTGTTAAAATCAAGAGCAATGACACACCTGACAAAAATTACCTCGTGTAGGAATGCCAGCTAAGCTGCTTTCAATGCAAAATCTGACCCTCAATAACGTTGAAAATGTGTAACTAGCTAGCTAGCTAGCTAATTCTAGTCCGCTCATCCCCATGTTAATTTCCATAGGGTGATTATTCATTGATACCGAGATAACGGGAAGGCTTCCAGCTATGAAACTGGACGAATGGCTACAGTACGATACGAACTGCGCACCTTTTATGTTTGGAGTCTAGGGTTGTAACGAGGATGGCGTGGGATGGCGTGGAAGTACGAAAGTATTGTTATAAACATTGTTAGTATTGTCGGCATCGTCTCTCATTAGACAGCCAAAGTCGGACAATGACAACGTGTATACTGACATGCGTGCCTAGACACACACTAGTGTAGCACGATGAATCTAAACAACGTTGGCAAAGAAATTGTATTCACGTCTAATTCACGAAAAATAAACCATCTCTAAAAACAAAGCAAAATAAACAAAGGCAACTGGTGAAGAGGCCACCAAGTTGAGAGTGGTTCGGCCCTTCAAAGGAGTGATATCAACACACCAAAACTAACGAAATAAAACAAATTACAACAAAATTAAAACCATACCAAAAACCTATAAAGAGGTGACCAAGTTTAGAATGGTTCGACCTATAGGCAAAAGGTAGAGCAAATTGTTGAAAACCAATTTCTGGTTGACATACCACCTTATTACACATCTGCACGGTAGCGGAGTTGAGTCTAAGACACAATTTAAAAAAATGGACTGATATCATATCAAAAACCAAAACTGGTAAAAGGGGCCGCCAAGTTCCGAATGGTTCGGCCCTTCAAAGGAGTGATATCAACACACCAAAACATTCGCCAAGTTCATCGCACCGCTTTATAGTTTGAAGGTTAAATGAAAACTAGAACATTGCTAATTTCGGTAGCAATGTTCAAGTTTTCATTTAACGTCCAACGTATTATT
>JAHWFP010238678.1:0-35331 GCA_023313725.1 Lithobius niger | reverse complement strand
GGGGGGCCCCGGGAACCCGAGCAAAGCGAGCAGCATTAGCCGAGCGGTCAGCGACTTGGTCTCCAAACAAATCGAATGGTGGTTCGAATCCCACGACTGACCCATATAATCCTTAAAAAAAAGTAACAGAATTTAATTCATGCAACTAAAGGTTAACAGGACATTTCGTCGACATTTTGGCGCAGCCCCAAACGAGACGCATACCTGTGTTTCACTGAATTGTTAAAAAAAAACCTATCAGTGAGTAAGTCAGCAATCAGTATGCAAGCACCTGCTGTACGTTAATGTACGTGATTATTTCCGCCAACGTTGAAACAATTCATTTGTGGTATCTTTAACAACAGAAGACGGCACATTGGGGTAATAATTGTTGCTACTTACTTTTGAAACAATTCCACTCAGCTCTGAAAGCCTGCATCTGCGAAATAAATAAGCCATTCTATCGTTAATAGCTGCCAATTTCGAGGCCTAACGTAGCTTAGTTTGGTTGAAAACTCTATGCGTTTAGTTGTAACACGGATTCTTTCACGAATAATTTATTAGAGATCATGGCCCGTAGCCCCACGCCCCTCATAACTACAACTGAATAAAACAACACACAACAACACCAAGACCACTTCACCAGGACCAACCTACCAGGACCAACTTAAAACCTCCTAATGCCCATGCATACTTCTAGTTCACAAGCAGGATGATCACTGGAGCACTATCACTCAGTTTGGGTGCTGCAAAACGTGCAGAACTCAACACTGGGACAGCCCAATTTCTCTGTCCCATTTAGGGAGAGTTCCAGTGGGCCACATTGCACTTATTTCCACATGTTGAGCGATCATGGGAGATGGGTATCTGGCCCATCTTCTCTCTCCCATTTAGGGAGAGTTCCAGAGAGCACTGGTTGCAGCCTATGACACTCACCACTGCGGCGCACTACACCCCCATTTTCACCCTCATCTAGAGAAAGTACCTGTGGGCCCATCAACACTTTCCACCAGCACACTAACCTTCAACAACATAGAGTCACCGCTGCTGGGGAAGGGGAGCATTGAAGCACTGAATCAATGGGGAAAGGGAGGCGACAACCCTAACTAAATACCCAAATTGGAGGTCAAGCAGAACCTGGGAATCGCACGTAACTTAGCAATCGGGCACGCGCTTCGTGATTCTTTCAAAGGGTTTCAAAGGGTTTAACGAGCGTTAACCACTCATTCATTTCACTTCATTTCGTTTCATTTTATCCATCAACAATCAAGTGTTGGAAATAGTGCACCAAGAAAAGTTATGCACGGTAGCAATGACACAGCATGCGCACAAAATGCACGAAGAATTGTTATGCACGGTAGCAATGACATTGCATGCACTGGAAGAATGAAACAAAACATTACTTTAAATTGTAGCCACGATTGTAGCCGTTACTTTGAATTGTTGGCCTGCTGCTGCTGCAGGCTGCTCCTCCTCCTCCTTGTGCTAGTTCCTGAGATTGGGTTTTATATTAGTAGATATATATTCATTCAATAACCCTGGAGAAGACGGAAAACAATAAAATGAAGACATCGTGGCTCCCTCCCTGTTGTGTCTTAGGGTTGATCCCCACTCTATTCCCCACGACGGTAACTCTTGTCGCCGACTCCACCTTGACGTTGCAATCTTTTTCGCCGGATAATGGCTGTTCCCTTCACCGACACGGGGGACTCCGCCGTACACCACTGCCACATTCGGCCAAGCTCTTTTTTTTTTCACCGCAGCAGACTCACTCATCACTCGCCTGGATTGGCAACTGAGGAGGCCAAAATCATCTCTCTCGGACGTTTTCACCATTTGAAACGGACAAGACATCGTGGCTCCCTCTCCGTCATTTACCAGATTGATCCACATTTCATCTCCGTGTCAGTTGTCCCTTTTGCCAGCTCCATGGCGATACGCACTGCCGACATCCACCGACACCGCCGACCAAATTCGACCAACCAACCAGTCTCCTTTCGCTGCGGTGAGGGCTGTTCATAACGTCGGCATCCATCACTGCAGCCGGCTCAACAGTTATCTGCCCGTGTTGGGAGCCGAGCGGTCCATCAAACCAAGGACGTCTTTCACCGTTCGAAGTGGTGAAGCGGACTGTCGTTTCCCCGGGTTGATCCGCACTCAAGATGACATGAAGGACACTCTCTGATTGATGGCCTCATCCTCAACAGAGCCAAACGAGCACTCTCTCTCTTTTTGCCGGACTTCTGCCCAGTTCTCCTTCTCGCTGGCCTTTCTCCCGGATCACCATCTAGAACATCAAAGACAACGCGGTTCCCTCCCTGTCGTTTCTCAGGGTCGATCCACATTCAAGACGGCACGAAAGGCTCCTTTTTGATCGATGTGTTTGTCCTCAACAGAGTCAACCGAAATCTCTTCATTGTCGGACTTCCGCCCAGTGCTCCCTTCACCGGCTTTTCGCCTTGGCTAACCGTCTGGAACATCCAAGACAATGTGGGTCCCTCCCTGTCGTTTCCCAGGGTCGATCCATATTCAATACAGCACAAAATACACTTTTTGATAGACGTGCTCGTCCTTAACAGAGCCAACCGAGCTCTTTTTTTTGCTTGACTTCCGCCCAGTGCTCCTTTTCGCTAGTTTTTCCATCAAAGCTCACCGCCTGGAACACTAAAGACATCGTGGCTTCTTCCAAGTCGTTTCCCAGAGTCGAACCACACCAAGCAACCAGCTCACTGACGGTTTTGGAACAGGCAAGTCTTCCTGCTTTGATGGGTCTGTCTCACTCGTCTGCTCAACCAAAGTTGACTGTCACATCAAGAGGAACCTTTGGTTCTACAAGGCTCCCACCTTGTTGTTTCCAATGTGTGGTGCAGTGGCAACCCGGGCCACTGCACTGTGACTGAGGTTGGCGCTAATGACCAAGCTGTCGACGCACCATTAAGCCTCATCTCCCCCCCCTCCCCCCCTTGTTGTTTCCCAGGGTTATTCCATGCCCCCATGACGGCCATGTTTTTTAATGTTCTCAAAGTTTAGGGCTAGATTAGTGCTATTGAAGGATATCGGATACCGAAAATCTTGAATGTAACCACAAGAAAATGCCCAACGATCGCCACTTGGCATGGAGACGTATACACCGTGTGATTTTCTATCATAGCACTCAGAGGAAGAAATCAAAGCCATCGAAGAAAAGGTGGAAAAAACCAGATCAACACCTAGACCAACGTAAACGTTCTGCATCGCAGACTTCCCTAGAGAGCCACTTTGGAAAAGAATTTCATGTGAGCGCGTCGGACTTTGCACGATGCGGATCAGGTAATACATAATGATATTAACTTAAATGTAGACGATGATACAAGTAATTTCTTGGCTCCACTGGGGATATTGAAAGGCAACGTTCACTCCCTTCCTTACCAGGGTCAACGGTTACAACCGATTTAATCCTTAATTCTCTCTGCTCCTTTATGGAGGAATTTAAAGGAAAAATAAGGAGGATTTAAATGCTAGTAAGCCGGAAGTCCTGGGTTCTAGTCCAGTCGGGAAATTTGTCTTTTCTTTCTTTCTTTTTCAGATTAGTGTATATTGTATTCTCACAAGGCCAATCTTTAATGCTGACTGTTTGCTTCGCTACACTTTCAAAGCTTCGCAGGTGGTGAAAGGCGATCGAGCCAAAAGCAACGTGTTTCAAAATGGTGGACATGTCTCCTTTGTCGCCAGATAGTGAGATAATGTCATGAGGGGAGCCACCGGTAATTATACCCCTCAGCCGCATTATTTTGTCATTTTCAGCCGGCTCAACAGAAATTTCGGCTACATTGCGGCTAGCTACACATTTTATGGCTACCACCGGCCAACTATAAATTCGGCTGGCTGACGGCTAAATTGATCGAAAAAGATATCAACTACGAAACTAACTGCATAAGAAAATAACGAAATGGAAGGTAGAAGTGGACATAGGCTTAATGGATTTCTAGATGAATCACAAATGAAAAAAGGGAAAATTTGCGAAGAACCCTCAAATTAAAAATCAGAGCCACATCACCACGCATTTTTTTAAGTAATGCTTCCACAGCGATGTGTCCCGACTATTACTCGAACCCTAAACACGAAACCGAAAAAAAAACCAAGCATGCTAATGACCACACAAATACACGCTCGCATAAGTTTCTGGCAAATGACTATTGTTTTAAAACTATGAAAAATAAGGCAGTTGAGAGCAGCTTACCATTCGAGACACGTTACAAATAACTTCATGACTGTTTCGTTTCATTTTGATGCATTAAAGCTTCAAAATTTGCGGCTCTAGCCGCATTTTTTTCGCCGGCTAGGCCAGGCGTCCTGTTCGGCTGGGTCAGAAAAATGCGGCGCGGCGGCTGAGGGGTATACTGGTAATGGAAGCATGCATGTCTACTAACGGTCCTACGGAATAAACCCACTGTCAGGGAACGGGACTGTGTCATCTAAGGATGAAATAAAAATTGCAACAAAAAGGGATTCCTGCACTTTTCGAGCTAGACTCAGTGCATGCAGACTTTTTTCTTTTGGAACGTCCCACCCACCGAAAGACACAAGCAACATCAAATCAAGCTCCAAAGAGCCCCAAAGGATGTCTCCATCCGGAAGATAACCTCTTCACCCACCAGGCCCTCTACCAGTCATCCAATGTCGTCATCCCTTTGCGTCGCCTGGACCTTGAAGACCTTCGACCAAGCCAAGCCGCAACTCTCAAAGCAAGCCCAGCATCTACATCACTGCAGAATTCCGCTACCACGTATCTGACTTCCCCAGGTCACACCCAGACAAACCGTGACATCGTCCTGTCCATCCACCTTCACTCAAGATCAGCCTTACGCTGTGTAACAATCGATCGACATGCTTAAACTCAACTGCACCATCACCATCCAAGCAGAATCACAACCACGCACGCACTTCATCCGTCTCGCCGCTTGACCCGTCATCTCACTCCCAGCGGCATCCCTCGGGGCCTACCGGCAACTCCAAACCTCTCTTGCCCATCTACACCCACCCGCTATTGGATGGCGTCGCGAACAACATCCTTCTCATGTTGGGAAACCACTCCAATGTCTCGATAGTCCCACACCACACATGAGGTCGTGCTTCAACAAGCGACCTCATGTGTGACCTTGTGACCTCGGGATCTGCTTTTCCATGAAATCTTCACTTCGCTGTAGAAAAATCTGTACTTTGGCTTATTCCAGGTCTTCCATTGATCACCGTTGATTCACCTCTCAGGATGTCTCTACTACGATTTGGGCATCCAGGGTCTATGTACGGCCCATCCTTGAGTACGATACCCCAGTTTGGTCACCGTACCTGATAGGGGACATCAACCGGTCAAACGTGTTCAGCGTGGGTTTATGAAGGGCTTCCGGGATTCAGGGAACTTAGTTATGCAGAACGGTTGGTTAAATCTAGCCTTGAACTCCTAGAATTTCGTAGATTGATGTTCGACTTCATCCTTCTCTACAAGATTCTCCGTGGGCTTACCAGGGCTGATCTACCTTTTTTTTAGCCAGCTCCCTGGGCTATCAATACCCGTGGCCATGATTAGAAACTTGTGTTTCCTCCTTTCCACCTGGATTGCCAAATTTTTTTCTCTGTTTGCGTCGTTTCCATTTGGAACGCTCTGAGCAGCAACACAGTTGGCGTACCAACTCTTTCTGGTTTCCATTCGAAACTACGCAGGGAACCATTACACGAATTTATGAAACGCCCTATACCTGTTTCCCTGTAACACTTTTTCTGGACTCTTTTCATCTATCGCAGGAGCAGAGTAAGTGGTCTCACACTCCTTCTGCCACCATTCCACTTCAGTGGTAAATGTGTTATAATTATTATAAGGGAAACAAGCCACAAGCAAACCAACCATTCCGCCTTTCCCCGCAAAGGAACACTGGCACTCTCCAGCAAAATCTTCCGTCTAGTGCTCTCCCTTTTCACCAGCCTTCCATACAGCCCTCCCGGCCATTGACGCACCATGGCTTCAGCCTTAAGCGATGAATACAACCTTCAATCCACCCCAACCTCACATCGAAAGAAGGGTCTCTACCCATCCCTTTCGTTCACTCATCCACAACCTTCCAGTGATTACCTCAATTGAATGAGATGTCACTTGTCATGCCACTTCAAAGAAAGCTTTCAAAGACTCTTCCATTCCTTTTTCAGACCCTCCCCACCCCACCCTCAAACAGTAGAAGACACAAACCCCCGACTGCTGTCTCCACAAGCCTGTCAACGAGATTAAATTTCGGCCTACGCATCTACAACCCCAAACATTGGGCTTCCCTCGGCTAATAAGCTACACTGCTCATGGATCCTTGGTGCCACAGCAGCATTCCCCTAAGCAAAGTTGAACCGTTACAATTCCACACTAACGGCGAAAAACTTCAGCAGGCACCATCGCAATCTGGGACAATGATGTTATCCTGAGTGCGTACAACAACATCAAAGTTACGGCACATGAATGGACGGCAATCCCCACATCACGGGCTCCCACAACAGCTTCCCAGTTTCTGACATTCTAACAACAGCATAATAATAATAATAATAATATATAGAGACGATGCTCGAGGCATCCACCCACCCAAATTCCCCGGTGGCAGATGTTGAATGGAAGAAGTACCACCATTATTACAGTTGTTTTTTGCCGCATGAGGGAGGAAACCGGAGTACCCGGAGGAAACCCTTGTGCAACGGGCGGAAAACATGCTGCCATCGCCAGGATCGAACCCGGGTCTGTACGAAGCCAGAGATGTACACTGGGACCAGGACGCCTATCGAATCTGACGCCCCAGTGCTCGCAGCTACCCGTGCAATGCTCGCAGCTACCCGTGTAATGGAGAAGCACTTCCGTCCAAACATCACTACTTCAGGGAGACGACGAAGCAAGCTAACGGTCTACACCGTATGAGCCCATCTGTGACGTGGGTCTCAACACCATTCCACAATCCGAGGTTTTCACCGCCATGTCGAATGGATTTTGAAAGAACCCTTCGGAATCTCTGAAAAGTCAGGCACGTGAACTCGAGCGTCTTCTCAACTGGAATCGCCACTACATAGGCTCGATCCCACCAATGAAACCTGCTTCCAAACACGGAACATCCTCAAGGATAAGAAGAAAAGAACTTTACCTTAAGACTCATCTTTCTTCAACTTCATCTGGCATCACCACCGTAATGACTCGATCCCCAAAACAAGAAAACGTCCAAATCTGTTCAAAATAAGGAACTCGGACTTCAAACATCGGTTGAATTCACTTTGACAATTTCACCCAAAACATCGAAATAAAAAGTGTGTGAAAAGAAGAACACATCAAACTTGCTGTCCTTCCAACAACAAGAAAGAGTAGGGTCAGGTCTCCTCGACACATCATTAAAACCCAAGTCTCTTCAAAACCTTCACTTCTCAAGCAGATGAAAGCAATTTTTTACTCAAAAGGAAATTGGTAAACGAAGAAGAATCAACAATCAACTCGTCGTCATGTTTAATCAACAATTATGAGACATCACACCTATGATGAACGATCAACATTCAACACAGATGATCACCCATCAATCAACAAGAAATCCCGTCTGTCCCCACGGCCGACAATACCCAAGACATCAACAAGTTGGACAACATAGACAACGAAGATGACTGCAAGATCAACATCATAAAAAGAGGTTCCCTTAGCTTCGTTTTTTCCCCATACCTAGTGACGAACCCCTCTCTTACCCTCTGAATAGAAGGTTTTTTTTTTCATTTCAAAGCTCAAATCTATCCAAAATTATCTCTTAGACTCTACCAAGCAGGATGCAAATTCAGACATAGAGTTGGAAAGTTATCCAAGGGAACAAGGTGGTTAAGATTTGTCCTTCACATGTCCTTCAGTGCGCAGTGAAGCTGCCTTACGGGTTGCTTCTTAGTGAAGGCCTGTCTGTGTGGTTTTGCTTGTACAGCCAGGCCATACCAGTGGGGTAGATCATTCAATGTGATAAGATCTTCTTCGGATTCTCTCTGTTTCCTTCCGAAACCAATAAAGTGGTATTGTTCTCCATGGTCCTAGTGGCACAAGATTCCCATTTCATTCATTTGATCGATGACTTTGTACATGTCCAAACACAGCACAGAGTAGTAAGGTGAACACATGTGGCAATATGCAGAGTCCGAACAGGAGCATTTCAAAGTGATAGATTTCTTTCTTTAGATTCGTTCCCATGCTACAAAATGGAACTAATGGTGTACTGATGGGTGTATAGGGGTGAGGAGGTATGTATCTTCTAAATCTATAGGGATCATAAATTCCCCTTGTTGTAGAGATTCTCTTACTGGCGACAGCGTTTCCAATCTAGCGCTTGAAATGTTTGTGCCACAGGTGTCCATTCAGGTGGCGGAGATGGGAGTTAAGTCTCATTACTCCATAGTTCTTTGGAGACCCTCAACGGGCTGTAGAGAACCGGTGTGCCCGTGGGAGAAAGACGGATCCTTCTTTGTCCAGTAATATTTTTACCTCCTCCTTTAGTAACGGGTCTTGTAGTGTGAGATTATTATGACAGTACCGGGTAACTTGCAAACGGTTGATGACATCTTGAACGAATTACTGAGCGATTAAAGATATCCTTGGTAAGTTCATCCCATGCCTTTAGGTGGTGTTTTAGCTGCCCCCACAGCTGGCGAAGGGGTGCAAGGGGTGACACGGACAGGCCTGCTGATAAGAAGTCAGTCTGGGGAAGAGTCTACTCTGATCCCTGCCTTTTGATCCCACGTGGCCTCTCTAGCTTGATTGTCCTCCACGGCCAAACATAGGATGGGTTCTTGCTTGGGTGTCTGCTAGCCTCCTCTGTTTGAAAATTTTCGCTGGCTGCCCCCGGTTGCCTACATGGAAAATGGGGGCATTACCTCCAAGGCCACCTCGAAAGGGCTCCTTCCTGTACTGTCCTATCTGAAGAATAGTTGTAGTTTGGTTTGCATTTTTGGCTTGGCTGGTGCTGGAGCTTTCACCGTTTCCTTCAATTCTGTAGCGTATTTCAACAACACCCCGTTAAAGAAGAGGTTTGAGCCGTGAATGAGTAATAGATGTAGCCTTCCCACTATGCCCTTAGGAACACCGAATGCTGACTCCAAGGGTGCCTTCGAAAATTAACCAGGTTGGATCAAGCAAAACTAACTCTCATTGCTTCTACACGTCACGAATTAGTATCATTTTTAATCCAAAATCGTCACTAGAACGGTTCGTCGTCGTATCGACTCTCATTCATGTGACAACAATAAACTACAATACAGTATTATTTTGAACAGCAAGCAGGAGTTTATTACGTACTTGCTGTTAATATACGTTGAAGATTTAATCACTAATTTCTAAAGCTTATTAAAAACAATTGCCGCATGGGAAGTAACACAGAAGCAAAACTTACTACGGCGCTCATCCTCCTCCATTTGTTTTAAAGTGACAGTAACATGTGATGGCCTAATCAGGGATGAATCTAGTTTCATCGTCATCTCTTCTGGCAGGAAATACATTTCTTCCAAAGTACAAAACTTCTTTCCACAAGGTAGAGAAGAGCCAGCACCACTAAAGAAGAATTCCTCAGTAAAGGATTGTGTGTGGCAATGGTGATCAGTTAACTTCCCATTTGCAACACACTTCCTAAATTCAGCATTACTCTGTTTAGAACCTATTATTGCAGTAAATCATCCGATTCGACGGCTACATAATACAAATTAGAACAGGCTACAGTGGGGGGGGGGGGGGGGCATTACTATGTAACATGGGTGATGCATGCTCTTTGCAAAAGGCCTGCGATACTAATAATTTCCACTGCAGCCTCTCCTGGCAGCAGTCCTGTTCTTCATTGGGATCTTGTCCTAAAGACAACAGATAATCGTAAATTGAAATGTCTTGTAGGGAAATTAACATTGACCGAAAAGCGAAAAATCTCGCAAATGTGTATTCGAAGATTCCTCATTATTCTCCTTAAGAGCTTGGTTACGACTAGGTGAAGAGTGATTTGGCAGGTTTGACGACTTCAAAGTCTGCCGACTTGCCAACTGACATTTTCCCTACTTCAAACCTGACGTCATTGCATTTGAAGTGTCTGTAGCTCGGTGTCTCTGTGTTATTCCTTCCCAAATTGTTGAAGTGTCACTTGACCATTTGTCGCCGACTTTGTGTCACGGCGACCTAATGTTTGTTAGCCTTCCGATTTGGGCATCCCGGATTATGCTGAGATTTAGAACTGAGATTTAGTTATAGTGACTTAAGTTAATGTGAACTTAAGTTAATGTTGTCTGCTTTGACGACTTATGCGGCTTTGGCGATTCTATCACCGTGTGCGACAATTTATGCTTCTTTTGGCTACTTACCGACTTTCAACCTACATCACCTAATGAGACATTATTTGGCTGATTTGTTTCTTGTCCCGTGGCCCCGCTAGAACCGGAGCACGGGAGCCTGTGAGCTTGATGCCCCTCTGTCTGCCTGCCAGCCAGATCATCACACACGCTTGTAACGTTCGTAGCAAATCTACTGCTCGACTTGGCCGTCGAATTGTTACTTTTAGTCGGAGTCACAATGTTGGAAGTTGTAACTGAAACCCCTCACTGTGATCTCCGCTAAATATTTCTTTATTAGATTCCAAACTCCTTTTTGCAGTTTTTATTTCACGCTTAGATGACACAGTCCTGTTCCCTGACAGTGGGTTGACTCCGTAGGACCGTTAGTAGACATGCATGCTCCCAATACCGGTGACTTCTCTCATTACGTTTTCTCACCATCTGGAGACAATGGAGATGTTCAACATTTTGAAACATTTTGCTATTGGCTCGATCGCCTCTTTCACCACCTGCAAAACTTTGAAAGGGTAGCGAAGCAAACAGTCAGCATTAAAGATCAGTGACCTTGTGAGAATGCAATATACACTAATTTGAAAAAGAAAGAAGGAAAGAAAAGACAACTGCCCCGAATGGGACTAGAACCAGGACTTTCGATTCAAATCCTCCTTATTTGTGCTTTAAATTCCTCCATAAGGAAGCAGACAGAATTAACGATTAAGTCGGCTGTAACTGTTGACTTTGGTAAGGAAGGGAGTGAAACATTACCTTTCAATATCCCTAGTGGAGCCAAAAATGACTCATATAATCATTTACGTTTAAGTTAATATCATTATTTACTACCTGATTGGCATCGTGCTAAGTCCAACAGGCTCACGTGAAGAAATTTTTTTCCGCAAAGCGGCGCTCTAGGGAAGTCTGCGATGCAGAACGCTTACGATGGTCTTGGCGTTGATCTGATTTTTTTCACCTTTTTTTCGATGGCATTGATTTCTTCCTCCGAGTGTCGTAAGCAAATCTTGCATGGCCAGGATAGAAAATCACACGGCGTACAACGTCTCCTTGCCAAGTAGCGGTCGCTGGGCATTTTCAAGATTTTCTCTATCTGCACTAACCAATAACACTAATCTAACCCAAAACTTTGAGCACCCTAAAAAACACGACCGTCTCCGATCGTGCCAAAAAACGAAAAGTGATGGGATACACTGTTGGTGCTTAACGGAGATCCTGGTTAAGCACCCTTTTCTTTGATCGTTAGGCAAGTGAGCATTATTTAACGAAAATAAGCTACAAATTAAATGTAGTATTTTTGAGGAAAGTGAAAACGATCTGCAAATCGATAACCTACCATTTACACTGGATCTAGGAGAAAAAAAACGCCCTTGACAAAATGCCCCCCCAGGAGCCCCCCCCCCCCCCCCGGAAAACATGCCCCAGGATAAAACGCCTCCAGTAAATAAATGGTTTTGGGTTCGCATCTCCAAGTTTGCCGAATTCTTTACTACATTTCATTACCTAGTAAGGTTCAAAATTGAGCTGGGTCATCTATACTCGCATTACTTTGCTTTAGATGACACAAGGATCCAAAAAAGTTTTTTTTTAAAGATTGAAATTTGAGCAACTCCACGCCCCAAGTACGATTCCTCTAGCGAATTTGTACCTTTGTAAATTGGGAGTACGCAAAGATATTATTTAAATAAACTTCTTGGAGCTGTAATTCATTTGAAGCAAACTAAGCTCGTACTGATGAACCAGCTCAATTGTGAACCTCCTCACTGGACGTTTATGACGTAGAAAGAAGTTTAGTTTAAAGAAAAAGTAGCTAAAATGAATTGTAAATGGAGAGTTTAGTAAAAACGCAAGGTTACTATTTTTTTTTAATAAATTTCTTGGAACATTAAGCGATCTGAAGCAAACTAATGCTTGTATAGATGAGCGTCTTAAATCTGAGGCTACGACGCCACCACTAGGGCATTTCCCCCTACTTTGGGGTATTTTTTCCTACGGAGGTGTTTTCCTAGGGGCGTTTTTTCTTGGGAGTGTTTTTTCCAGGGGGCGTTTTTGCTGGATACCATTTACACTAACTACAAGGCATGAAGTATTCAATTAAATTAAATTAAAGGGTCGGGGGAGGGGGGGGGAGGGGCAACGGCAGATTATCCTGTAATGCCCGAGAAAAGATGAAAAAGGAGATATAGACTCAAACAAAGACTGCCATACTTATTCACGCTGGAAGAAATGACAAGCCTTGGTTGCGACAAGCCATTCCACAGACAATTGCTATGTTGTTATTACCCACCCAAAAGTTCACGAAGAATCATCATTACATATCTCTAGTTACCTTTTTGGCATCTTACTTTTACAACCTTTTACATAAACAAATGAAACAGATGGCTAACTGAAATAACAGGATGATGTTCAGTAACCTTTAAATTTGAATTTTGTAATCGTCCTCCTAGTATGAGAACTCCAATCTTATCAAGATATGGGTCCTCAATAATTAAGGAGGTCGTGGCTTGTTTGTTTCGTTAAAAGAAATGCCGTTGTGCATTCCTACGCTTGGTGCAAGCAAGTGCTATATAGTACTAGATATTGGCAGATTCTGCCTACTTTCAATCGGTGATAATACCACTTTAAGAGACGAACATATGACAGACTACTGCCCTTGAACGATTTGAATCTTTTTTTTTTAAACGAGCTGAAAAAAATACTGATTTTTTTTTAGACTGGCCGGATATACCTACAGTTAACACTGTTCCTTCAGTAAGGACAGGGTTGGTGACGTCAGCCAACAGCATCACTCACCGCTCTGAACGCATCTTGGCCCTTTTTTACTGTCTTTATTCTTCGGGGCTGCGGATGGTGACAACTGGGCACTCATGATGCAGATGAATGAATAAAAAAAACTCAAAATAAAATAACACGAAAATTAGTAACTAGGCCTAGATTCTATAAATGCGTTTTAGGGAGTCTAGATAAAGCAATTTGGAAAGCTCGCAGCGCTCCCTCACTCTCACCTTTGGAATAAATAGCGCAACTTCGTGCTAAGTTTTAGGGTACTCAAGTCACCCTACGTTAGATATTCTTCTATACGAGCTCTCGAAGTGAGGAGTGTGAAAAGGGATGGTTGAAGACTGAAGGAGAAAAGTAGTCGTAACCAAACTTGTAAGCAGACGACATTTCCATCATCTCATTAAAGTATCTGTTTCTTGCACGCGCAGTGCCATGTTGATTTCACCAAACAAACGGAAGGAAGTTTGGAACTTTTTTCTTGGGCGCATGTGTCAGACGAGTTACGACTGGCGCACTTGTCACAACAGGCGGCCGATGACGAGTGGCAAACGAAGGAAGGAACGCCATCTCCCCTCTCCACAATTAGCACTGCTCCCCCTTCCCCCTCTCTCATTCAGATGGGGAGAGAAAACATTTGGTTCGAAGCTGGGACAGCTAGCCAAGGAAATGCGTTCGTGTACTAGGGTCTCTCGTTCCCATGGCAACCAAAAACACGATTATCATTTGTCGTTCCAGCTATGAACAACTAATACAACTACATAAACGACATTACGAGTTGAGGAAAAGTGACGTCATACGTCGACCTAAATTGGCTTGGAGTCTTAATCGTGGAATTTGGGAGCTGTAAACAAAATTAAGCATGTCGTGTCGGTTGGAACATGTGCTTTAGCAAGGGGGTCAAATAAAGCCAAGTAGTGCTCAAGAAACGAGCTAAAATGTGACGTTTAGCAACAACTCTCGTTCGTTATTAAAACAGAAAAGACAAAATTGTTCAGCTCTTGAAAGTTATGTTAAAAAAAAAATTCACTCTTTAAATGCACATAAAATCACCCGTTTAAAGAAATTGCTCATAGTTTTCACTTCACATCTTGCCACAGACGCCCACACTTTTTGACCATCGGAAAGAAAGGTAAAGAATATCATTTTCAGTAAAAATGTAAAACAAGGCAGGCACTATTTTTGCGGACCAGGCATTAAAACGTCTAAAAAATATCTGGTTATTTTATCTAAAAAAAAAACCAAACTAGTATTAATGCTGGGAATCCAAGAATTAGTAGTGCAATCCTCGAATGGCCTCAATGCTTTTTTTTTTGCTTTTTTTTTAATGGTTTGTTCATAATTGTACCTACCAAAAGGGCGTAAAAAAGATGGGGAGGGGGGCTGGTGCACCCGCCCTAATGTGAGGACGCCCATGCCTCCTACCCTGCATTTGCAGGGAGAGTCTCTTTCTCTTAGGGCTGGGTTTCTATACTTCCACACTGACTTTACAATTCAATGTGTTATGCGTTTATAATTTGTACACTGCAAGTGTGTACGTTGTAACTATGTCTTATATCACGTAGTATTCATGAGCTGAACAGTGCTGTTTTCTACTTGATAACGCAGGCCACATTAGGGACATTTGTTTCTGTCCCCAAATTTCTAAGGGCCCTCCGGCACTGCTGAAAACTTTTCAGCTAAACAAAATTTCTCTCATAATGTTTGGCAATAAAAAGTCAAAAAAAAAAAAAAATTGGCTAACTAAGTAAAAAAATATGTACATAATTAAAAACGTATAATGTGCGTGCGTACGTGTTTGTACCTTTACTCCTCTTGAACCAAGGCACCTACAAAGATGGGACCAAATGAAAGATAATTAAACTGCGTTTCAGTTAGGCCTATTTTCGTAACTGTTATTAGATTTGTGACCCTGAAATACGGCGCGAAAAACCGGCAAAAATAACGTCAAAATTTTTTTTATTTTACCCTCACGATGTTTGTTCATGACGACATAGTTTCGTGATGCAAACTCGAGCGAAGACAGACGACGCCAACGGAGCGAGTGAAGCGAGCGTGTGACTAGTTGACCAGTAAAATTCTAAAAGGTAAGATGAGAAGTAACTGACAAGTAAAACTTAAAAATACAAAAATTTTTCCCCTTCCTACAATTTTCTTCATTTATCCCTAGATAAGGAGCTGTTTACGTGGAAGAGAAATGTGGGAAGGGGAAGGGGGGGGGGTGCTCAAGAATTTTGTCCAGAGCCCCGAGTAACCTTAATCCGGCCCTGAGGAGAGTTCCTCCAAAACGTAACACTTTAATTGTTTTTGTTCGTTTTGTGTGATGTCATGTCATCTTTTGGTGACTCCTCTTCCCCCACCACCACTAAAATAACTTACATTAAAGTTTTTGCGTAACGACTGTTACAGCTTTCAATGAGACGTCAACCTTCGTCAACTCGTGTTATGTAGAGTATCTCGTCTTTTTGTACAGGCGAGTTAACAACTTCGTAATCAACCAAGTAAAAAACAGTTTAAAGATACTTAGTTTCTTTATCGCTACCACAAAATGGCATTCCCATAATTTCGAAAATGCCCCAAAAAATATAAAACTAAACAAAAGAACCACGCGTATTTAACGTTTTATTCACTTTTGTTTCCAACTTTTTTTTTTAAAACATATTCTACGTCGACTCTTGAAAACATTTCAAATAAAAATTTGAGACTAATAAAGTTCAATTTTTCGTAACGGTTGGAGATTTACAGACGCTTCACATCATCTGCAACTGTCGTTACTTCGTCCACGGACAGAGCAGGCTCCCGACTAACTTGTGCTCATGTCGATTGTAGCATGTAAAAGAAGCACTACGGGCTTTCAAATAGAACTGAATGTTAAAGTTGGATGTTCACTGCCAGTTTTGCTTATTTATGCAAGTTTTTAAAAATATATTTGCAGTTTTTCTGACGAAGATTCTGGAGTGGAGGAGCGAAAATTTGCTGTTTAGTATAATATTAACGAAGAAATTTCCATTTGACCGGATGGTCGTTTTGTAGTCATACGTTTATGCTCATGGACCTTTCCAATTAATTATTATCACTATTATTTATTATCATTATTATTCTGTGGATCATCTACAAGGGTCTGGTGCTACATCTTACAATTATCTTAAAATTTGGATATTCTTCAACGGACAAGTTCCTTCTGACATGGCTGCCGTGACAATGTGGAGTCGGGGGCTGATATACTTTTTTAAACGATTTTTTTTATTTTTTTTTATTTTGACGAGCCTTACGTCAGCCGAAGCAATTAATGCTTGTATGGCTGAACCGGCTCAATTTTGAACATTACCAGATTACTTGACAAAGTAATTCACAGATCAAACCAACTTAACAAAAATCGCCAAAATTGTGCACCAAACAGTAAGAAAAAACAGATTAAGTTAAAAGCAATGTGGTACCGACATAGCACCACATTCTTCTAAATTACAACACACGTCTAAAAACACAAAAAGGACTGAAGAAATTTTAACGACCCGAGTTAGTAAAAAAGATATACGGCCAACGTTTCATCTCTAATGGCAATTTAAAATCCAGCGAGACGCAGCGTGTTATACGGGCTGTTCCACCAGAGCTTTACAATGGCGGACAGACAAGGAGAACAAAATTCCGCGAGTTGGAGGCGAATGAGTGAGTGAGTGAGGTGGATGGGGGCAGAAACACGGGCCATATTGCGTCCCACCAGGAATCCAGCTGCAAAACTCATCAGTTTCCCAGTGGAAGAAACGACTCGACGGGGGTAGAGATGGAGGTTGGAAGGACCCGTGCTACTACTACAAGAAAGCAAAGACCCTGGCCTCCAATGAGGAGAGGGGGGTCGAACCTTACCCCATCTGTTAGAAACCCTGACAGCAGGGTTTCTGGCCCACAGCTGCAACCCAACGGCGCAAAAAGCCCGTCCTATAAATCAGGCCTGGCCCTTCTCTTCAACCCACAAACCTCCCTTCCTTCCAAAATATTCTTCTACCGAACCAACATCCGAGATTCGTCCCGAAACAGGGCCGTACGAATTCGATAAACGGGGTAGTTTACTGTTTAATAGAGAGGACTTTTCCGCGCTTACAACCCTACTAGCACTTTTGAAGCCTTCCAGTAATGATGATTTTCTTCGTGGCGAATTTAGATGTTTATCTGACTCCTCATAGTTTTACCAATATACCTTGCATAAATCACTGTCACAGGTTGCTTTTGTCTACTATGCCTGATCTGAAATTTCAGATTAGGCATAGTAGGTTCGACTTTGGGTTCGCCGGGTCGTAACGAAACTGTCAATAATGACATGTTAAAAGCAAAGGGAAAAAACTGCTTTTTCAGATACCAATGGCGCAGCCATGGGAAAATTTCGGAGGCGGCTGAGAAAAGCAAACTAAATGGTCTGGGGATGCGCAATCAGCTCCTCCAATGTGTTGCCGACAGAGCTACGGAAGCCGTGTTCGGCTTCTGAAGTACTTTTTTCGCAATGTTCTCGGAAGAATTGATTTACCCCTACGATGTAACTAGATTCTGTTTCATGACTGGGGATGGGCTCCCTTCCCTGCGCCAATTGTCAGACCCACAATTAACGTCGTCACAGATTGCTACCCAGGTAGCATTGTTACCACAGCAGCCATTCTGTGACTTACGACTAACCTCTAACCCACGACATTCGATGCATGAAAGCACGCTCACACGACCCGGACCGAGGCGTTTACAAATTATTTAATCACTTTTATGCTAGCCGCTCGCATAGTCCAATAACAAGAGAAGGGCAAACACCCTCCTCGCCAAATGAAAGACTAGAACAAAAAAAAAATTCTAATCGGCAGCGGCAGAAGAAGCCTGTTGGCAAATTTCTCCCAATGAACGTCATCCTGTAATTATTATCCATTGACACTGACTGGGTGTCACCGAACAAGGCACACTTAACTCGGGACTTTCTCATCATCTCTGTCCGTTCATTTTAATAGCAACCTCCAGGCACAAACTGTCAACTGTGCCGCGATTTTGGGTGATTAAGGTATCCCAATTACTCCGAGAACGGAGACTTAATTGTCAACTTAACCGCTTATGGTTACCACGAACCGTGTTAGGCTGACACTTCAAGGACAGTGTTGTTCTGACGCTGAAGGTTGAACTTATGACGCGTATATGCTAATGATTTTTGCTATCTAGCATGGCAGGCGAAAACTACAAACTTCAACTCCTCAATTACAAACAAACGTCACCCATCAAAGAGTTAAGGGCCTCATAACTTGATGCCGCTTCGGATAAACATTGTAATTTGATAACATAATGAGCGCTATTATCAAAAGTTTGTCCTGTTGGTTTAAAACGGCCTACAGTGCACGTTGCATCTTTACAAAATTGGTCACAAAAAGCATTAATAGTTTGTTATTCGTAATATTTATTTTGCAATTTGAAGGAAGCTCGAATCATTACTGAAAGAAAACTTTTCTTATTTGTGGTGAAACGAAGTACGCTGCAAAAGTGCCTGCACGGTGATATTACAAAATGTCGAAGGATAACAGGCCGTTTAGAACGAACGGAATTTGCACATTTCGAGCGTTTATTACTTTCGTCGCCATCCCTTAGAAAAACATCGTATGGAAGAATTACACATCACACACATTTCATGCTAGAACTATGGAATGCGTCTGAACTTAACCTGTCGTTACTGAATGAGTGTTTTTCGTATTATTTCCAACCGCGACAGCTTTCCTACCGACGAATTTGCACGGTTTCTTAACTTTGGTTGGGCAGCATGTGATCGCTATCGAACCGCTAACTTTCATTCTTGACTAATGAAAACTTTTTTCCGTTGTTACATCGTCTTGCGATGATCGTCGTTGGACAAAGAAGTGACGTCTAAAAAACTGAAGACCAAACGAGTCAAACTAAACTTGATTGATTATGTCTCAGCAGGTATGAATAATGAATCAATCAGATTTCAATCCAGTTTACCCAAGCAATTGCTGTTTTAGTCGAGTTAAAACGCTGATTTGGGATTTCTAAGATTTCCATTGAAATACAAAGGGCTACAGGGCGTTTGCCATAATCACGTTATACGACCGATTTTATGACAATCGTCCCAGCTCTTCTGAATTTTCCCGTTTGCTCGAAATTATACTCTTCCTCTTCTGCTGGATTTCCCGTTTGCAATAATCCCGTTTGCCATACCGACGGATTTGACGGCATCATCCTAAAACCCAATTTCAGACAAAGTGTTAGTAGTCGTCCTAATCTATCTATGGATTATTCACTCCTGGTGCCATTCCAATTGAAATGCAGTGCTATGTTATTTGGACAAATTAAAACTTTACTTTTGTTTTTATTTCGATGTTAATTTGAAATGTGTTCTAATTTGTTTAAAACCTTTTTTCTAACGCGGTTTAAAAATAATAAAAATAGTGTAGTCATGACACAACACATGTAATTTCTACTTACACATATACACGGTAATATTTTTTTCGGGGTAGGGGGGGGAGCAGCGAGACAAGGTACACACGTGGGCTTGCACTTAAGGAAAATTGTGTCCCCCCCCCAAAAAAAAATGCTATAACATTAAACTTTCACAATATAGGGACCACTTTTCTGAATCCAAAATCCAATTCTGGGATCCGAAAATGTCTGTTCTATGTTTCGAAATATTTTAAAATTCAGTAAATTGCCAAACTTTCGTTAGGTGCAGAATGTTGCCCCATGCGCAAGTAGGAATTACATGTGTTGTGTCATGACTATAGTATTTTTATTATTTTTAAACCACGTTAGAAAAAAGGTTTTAAACAAAATTAGAACACATTTCAAATTAACATCGAGTTAAAAACAAAAGTAAAGTTTTAATTTGTCCAAATAACGTAGCTCTGCCTTTCAATTGGATTGATAAACAGTAAATAGTTTTGTCAACAGATGGCGCAGAAACTCGGCACCAGGCGTGAATAATCCATAGGTAGTTTTGAATGCTAAGAATATTATTTTAGAGTGCTATTTAAAAAATGAGACTTGATACAGGATTTATGGCAAACGGGATCATGGCTACTGGTCAGACGGTAGGAGCATCCGAGTTGTGATCAGGAGTTCGATGGTTCGAGTCCCGGTGACGTCATTGCAATAAAATCTAAGTCCATAATAAAGCCGTCACTACTACCTGTTGAAACTAAAGCACATAACCGCCACACATATGCACACCACAGGCAATCTGCATTCACTCTGCCGCAGTTTGATTAAATTTTATGGTCCTTAAAATTCTAAGCCTAACGAAAACATCTAATAAAGATGTGACTAAAATGGCTTTAAGAAACCGACGACACAAAAACTAGCCAAGAAGTAAATATTCTTCTTCCCAAATGAACAGGGGCACAAGTGAACTTGTATTGGGTGGCTGTATTGGGTAGCTTGTATTGGGTGGTTGTGTACGTGTTTGCTAGCTTTCAAGACCCCCTTCCAACCTTCTTGCTCTACCCATCTATCACTCAACGAACTGTCCTGCCACGTTTGAAAAGAAGAGAAAGGAAGAGCTCTACAAAAGGAAAGGGTAACGGAAGAAAAGGACACATCCCGAATGTGAACCTCAGCTTGGCAGATTCTTTACAAAGAACGGCTTAAGCTGCAAACTAGACCTACCAAGAAGTGTACTACTTCCTCACAGCGTACGTTTTCTTTTTTTGCTAAGCGTTCTGAAAACTTCGTATTGCTATGGATTTTGAGGAGAACGGTCGTACGTAACATTAAACATGTGAGCTCACGCGCGTAGTCACAGTTAAATCATAAGTTGTTGCATAAATCTTGTTGCACAAAATGAACTTAATTTTTTTTATTATATCTGAAGCAAATTTGTCATCTGACTGATACTCGTATAAAAGAACTAGCTCAAATGTGAACCTCACTGAAAGTTTTAGACGCAGACATGTAAGGATATGTAGCAACCCACCGATCATGGCAGGGAGGGAGGCTCCCTTTGCTAACCTTTGCCCTTTGCCTTGGCTAGTGATCGGTCTTCAAGAAGATTTGGGTTCTTGCGCAGTTGAACTGCTGGGTTGAACTTATACTCTGGCTCAAGAAACAATGTTTTCCGTATATGGGCATCTCACTGTTCCATAATAGAAATAAATGTCTGGTTGATTACCTACTTCTGTAAAAGTTATTGTTCGTTACAAGTTAAAGGCTCATTTGTAATGAACGATGGATAACACAGAAGCAATCAATCTATAACATTTATTTCTATTAGAATAGTGAGATGCCCATAACCAATCAATCCATAACATTTATTTCTATTAGAACAGTGAGATGTCCATAACCAATCAATCCATAACATTTATTTCTATTAGAGCAGTGAGATGTCCATATACGGAAAACATTCTTTCTTGAACCAGAGTATAATCATTCCTGTTTTGTAGCAGAAGACAGGAGCTCTATTAAAGTGAGGGGCAAACCCGGGAATGAAATTGTGCTCCAGGCAAAGTCTCAGCAGTGATCAGCAGGACTCGCAGCAACTTGGAAAGGGTTCCATTTACTGACCAAGGTCTGGTAGCTTGTAACAATGCTTAGAGCTCTCAACACTTAACGGAAAAATGACGGAACTCGGTGGTAAGCAAACATGTTTACAACCTTAAGAGGTTTACTATGTTTATCACACATGCAACCAACCGACGATAAGAAGTTCACACAACACACCAAAACAAAAAGTGGCGTCACACTATTATATTTATACGACAAGATGGTCCACAACATGCTCAAAGCAAGCAATCCATCAACTCTACACTTTGTCTTGTGTAGGAATGGACAGCCATTCGGAACTCCAATACGTTAAGCTCTACATTGTGTTTGGAGTTTCAATAGCCAGCACAACAAAAACCTTCCTAGATTCAAGACGGCCGTAGAGATCTTGCAGAAGGGAGAAAGAGGCAGCTCTTTTGCCCCTTTTAACTACTGGGGTCAACTCAAAGGGGGTTTCCAACAAAAGTAGTACGAATGTTGGCAACTGGTTCCAGTAGACTTGCTTCTATGTCCAGCAAGCCAGGGTCCATGCAGCCAGGCTCAAAATAGCCTCTGGCCCAGAAGCACAGCCATTCATTAAAGCGGTCATTACTTTACACTTAGGTAGAGGAAGGTGAAAAGCTGCGGCACAAAGGCCGACCGCTTGGTGAGGTGGATCAAGGCACACCCCACAATAATGGACTCGTCCACACCTGACCAGGTTTAGGGAGCGCTCATTCCCATGCTCGGTAACACCCCTCTTTTGGGGGGGAAATCTCAGTGGCGCCCGTTTGGTGCTGGCCTAAAACGCTACTGCGGAAGTTATAGAAGAACCAAGGACGAACAATGAGGGTGCTAAATTTTTGGGCTACTTTCAACAACAGGAAAGTACAAAGGCAGGCACCGCGGCCTTTCACCACCTGAACCAAAACATACAACACAAAGACTTCCTGTGCCAAAACGCACGAAGGTCTTCAAAATTAGCTCCAAATACAGGCTCGCAAATATTTCCACTTTCAAAGACTTATTAATTAGTTTCACCAGGAGCGCATAGAATCTATACGCTCCTGGTTTCTCATATTTTAAATATCCTAAATTGCATTCGTTCTAGCTGGAATAGCAGCAAAAGATTAGCATACACCTTGCAGTCGCATTTATAACAATGTTCTACTTGCTGAACCAAGAATGAAATACATTTTAGCAAACTGCCATATGAGCTTTGCATTGAGGTTTAGGTTGAGGTTCCAGCTTTAATCCAGAGGTCGATTTGTCTTAACAACAAAATCCATGAAATTCAAAGAAAGATATTAATAAATAAAATAAAAAAATAAAAAGAGCATTGAGCGCAGAATGTAAGAAATATGCCCAAAGGCAGAACTTATACTGCAATTGTCTGCGACACCATTTGTCGGAAAAAAAAATTTGTCTGCAGCAAATCTGTTTTATCATATGGTTACCCATATGTTTATTGGTTTTTATGGAATAACTTTTCAGAGCTTTATCCTATGATCTGGCAACTCCATCAATGGAAAGGTCTCGTCGAGACGATTAAAATGGTGTATTGGAATGTCAAAATCGGTCAAAAATTGACAAAACGGCAGAAATTTGGCCAAAATTTGTCTGCGGCAGCTTTCAACTGGTCGCGCTGATTCTGCCATAGAGGAAATCTACACAACACAAATATACGTAAGGAATGGAACCAACTCGTGTTTTAAACGACAGTGTTCCTTACATTCCGACTTATTTATAATTTGTGTTAGTACCATGCCATACGTGCTGCTTTTCTCGTTTCGCCGATTTAAGGACGTAGCACGTTTTTCAAAACTACTGACATTGCCCCGTAAGCTTTAAACATTGCTTTAAAAAAAATGGTTACTTTTCAGGAGACAAGTTCGTAGTGGCTTACATTTTGTAAGTCGATAACATCACTGTAGATGTGCCTTGTGACAACATTTTTAAAATAGTTCCAAAATTCGTTAGATCTTTTAACTTTTCCAGGCAGCTAAACTAAACTTGCAAGTGGCTCACACGATTTACTCGGCAGTGCGAGTGGTGGGGAGGACCACCCAAGGGACGCATCATCAATATCATTGACAGTTGTTCATCATTAGGTGGATGGTGCCATTAGGAAAGGGTTGAGGGGAAAAGGGTTGAATTGGCCCCTTCCCTATGGACACGTGTCTGCCTTTTCCTCTGCACGAAATAATGTTCTTCCTCATTTAGATAAGCCTCAGGGGTGAATGAAATAAATTAGGGTTTCCGTCCATCCTTTACTATGCTACACTCCTTCCCTTCATCGGCAGCGAAACCCTAAACCGAAACTCACAGGACAATTTTTATGTCCTGTGTTGACTGACATGCAGGACAGAGATGTCCAGGGGTGCATAAAATTCTTACTGGAAAAAATTTCCCATAAAAATCTCCTGCTGATTTTTTTAATTTCCGCAGCCTTTCACCATGTAGGCAAGCCATTTTTTAGTTAATTTCCACAGTTCCCTGAAATTTCCCGCGTACCTAGTTCTAGCATATTCTGCACACCTGGCAGGTACCAAGTTTTTCCCCTACCAAACTAACCAACATTACTCTTCTGGTAAATTGTGTCAATCAATAATGCTTAACAGTATTTTATTAAAATCATCCAACGCCGACATGGGAAACGGACTGGGTGTACTACACTTACATGTTAAATGTTCTGGGTATGTGATGCATCATACCTACATATTTACTACATCACGATACACAGACGAATCAATAAATTATTATCTGGTCAAATCTGTCACGAAACGATCGTCAGTACTGACAGGCATAATACACAAACCAAAATAGTCTTAAGTTAAGCTTCAAACTAGCGTATTTTCGACAACCACTACGAGTTGTCTCCACTCTCTTCCACCACCACTCCAAGAGAGTGCAAATCTGCTCACTTTGAGCCCGTGTCAGACGAGAAGATTTTCACTCACGAAAGGACTAAAAATCGGGTCGGGAGGGTAAGTTGGCTCGTGTGACATGGGGCAGACGACGAAAATTGGGAGTAATTAAAGAGTCGTCCAGACTCGATGGCCAGGCCAGCCCTACGGGTACCGACTTTTTCTCACGTGACCGATAGAGACCAATGGTGAACGCATACCACGCATTCCAGAAAAAGGGGTGAAGTTGGACATAAAGAAAGCATGTGTTTGTTGATCCTGAGGGAAGTCGGGAGTGGAGGAAATCTACCCGTGTGACAACCAACTCCAGACGCGACAAAATGTGGGGGGAAACCATTTCTGCCCTTAGGACAATCTTGTCGTGAGTGAAAGTCTTTCCGTATGACACGGGCTTAAGCCTGATGAACGCAACTCGTAGTGGTAGCTGAAAATTCGCTAGTTTCTGAAGCTTAACTTGGACTATTTTTTTTGGTTTGCATATTTTGCCTGTAAGCATTGTGAGTCGATAACCAAAGTAAAATAGCTGAATTAACGGTTTTACAATAAGAAACGATCAAAATTAACATAATGCTTTGTTTCTATTTCAATTATCTGACCAACATACTGATAACCACGCCATATACCGGCAGCTTAAAGCAACAGAATGTCATCCGGTTATCGTTTTATGGTTACTTTATTTTCTCATTTATTACCACGTCAAGAGTGTAGCCTACACTCTGTGCACTGACGGTACACATCACTGTGCACAGCTCAACCATCAGACGAATTGTGTATACTAATAGCAGACAGCGTGTGTACTGTAGTACAGACTGTGACCAGAATGTGTACTGACAGCACACAATTAGTGTGGAGGCAGAGCTAGTAGACATTAATGTGTAATTTGAAGGTTTATCGAGCCATTAGCCAAAGCCAGGTGCCAGAAGACGAGAGGGCCAACTTTGCTAGGCAATTCCTATGCCACAATCGAAATGAGCACGAGGCATTGCACGGCCCTTTGGAAGTTGGTAATTTCAGGCTTTGGGTTAAGAATATACGCTGTTGCAGGGCCGCAGGAAGGGGCCCGTCTAGGGTGCCACCACAACGAATTGCTGTCAACCAATAATCATGTAAGTGAGCAGTAAAGCTTTTTTAAGTTAACTCGGTAAGAGGAGATGTGCTTTGACTTGGTTTAATGCTCGCTTCGCAACTTCAGGATGTGCTGTTGACCAATTATACGTTTTTTTCTTTTAATGATCAGATAATCAAAAATCGGAATTAAAGAAAAAAAGCAACTTTCTGTAATTTACAATGTAAAACTACAGGGCGTAGGTGAATCAGGTGACGTATGTCACCGTGGAAGTGGGTGCTGGAGTACAAATATATTTTTTAATTGATAGCGTGGCATTTAAGTTTATATAACTGTATATTACATAATAGTTAGTATTTAGTTATGTAAGCCTCAAACATTCCTGAATTTTTTTTTATTTCTCTTGAAATAAGCAGTCTGGAGGGGGTGGGGGTTCGCTCAGTTGGTTCGCGTTAGGCACCAAGGGGGCTAGCTATGGCTCTAATACACAGTATCGTTCTCCCTTTGCTACCAAACGTATATGTCACATTCAAAGAAATTGCCTGCCATTTTAAACAGAACAGCCAAAGTGGGTGTGCTTGAAAGAGATATATGTATACCTCTTCCATCAACACAATATCAAGGCGTTCCAAATACTGAAATTAACTACTACACCACAGTTTTCGTTTTAGGGTTGACTAGACTGTAGCCAGCCAGGTCAAGTGATTTTGTATTCGGTCGTTTGCATGAATCTATGTAAAAAAGTTATCCTCGAAAATGTAACCTGAATTTATCAGACCAAGCAAGTTATCCAGATAGCTATTTAGTTCACAATTATATTTTCCCACCTTTTTTTTTGCTGTTTGTCACACTTATTTAAAGTAAAGCATTATCTATTGCAGCAAAGGATACTGTTGCATTGGTATATTTTTTCTATGAATAAAATGTTATTTATATTATTTTCGTAGAATGTGCTTGTAGTTATGACACGTGGTAAAGTTATGCAGAAGTTTGCTGATAAATCCTAATTTTGTTTATCACTGAACGAACTGTTACAGCAAGTTTACATAATAGTTGTCAGGAGCCGACAGATTTAGGAATATACCTATACCAAATATTGCTTGGTCAGTAACAAGCAATCGTAAAAATCTTGATTATGTTTACATTAACTTAGAATACACATTTTACTCTTGTAGAGCAATGTTGTATAGACTGTTATTGGGATCTACTATTGACCCATTCGGCAGTGACACATTAAAACAATTTAAACGTGTGTAATTAGTACAGCTACAGGGACTTAATTATTTCATTTTTTCTAATGTATAGGATTTTTATTTGCTTGTCTGTATAGACCTGTTTAAAAATGCAACCACCATGACTATGTCTGTGTTGCAACATTCAAATTCAGCTGAGCTGCAAAGGTGTTTTCTATTATAGTCTACACGTTCCAGAAAAAGCTACCTTACCTTTCTTTCTATGCAGCACGCAATACAAACCCTACCTCTCGAGAAATACCCTAGTGAGTTAAAGATAAAATACTCCAATTTCAATTTGCAGACCACTAAATTCAACATGAGGAGGCTATAATATAACCAATATTTAGATGCATTATCATGAACATTTGACATTTACAGCAAAACTTGCTTGTGAAACTTTAATGGCATACATCTGACAAGAAATAAGGGCTTAGAACGGGTCTCAATCTCAAGTACCCTCCTCCTACAATTTGCCACCTCTTATTAGCGCGTCCGATATTATCTGAAAAAGGTCTCAAGTTTCACTTGTAGGAAAAGTACTGATCTGTATTTAAGTGGTGGGTGCTGCCAGGTTTACAATGTAATATTTATATAATTATGGTGCCTTTAACTGACTATGTAGCACATATGATGATTGTTGACCAACTGAACAGCTGTGATTAGAGCTGTAACAACGCATAGCTTTTCAATTCATCATCGCTTTGTAAATAAAAGGTGGTGACTTGTTACCCTACTTTCGTCCCGAACATTGTTAAAAAGATGAGGTGTAAAGTCAACTTTCACAAAGCTACAACAATGCTCAACAAGGGTTGCATACGTATTCTGGACATTTATTTTGCACTATTTTAAAAGTCTTACAACAAATATGATCATCTTCATAAAGCAAAATGCTACTTTCGATCGCTACTTTGGATTTTTCAGTAGTATTACATTCTAACCTCCAAAATTACCTTCTGTAACAACTGCAACATCTCTATTGTTGGCATTTGTTGTTAGATTCCAAGTGTCCCATCAACGAACAAGGGAAATAAGATATTACCTGGTCATACTCCAACTAAACAACAATACCCCATGTGTAACATCCGTTCAAGGCATATTGTTAAAGCATCATTGCTCTGTGGAATGGACTGTTGCTTGATTCCGAATTTCTCCTTCGACGAACAAGGAAAATGAGAAACTGCCCCATCAGTCAACAACGAAAGTATTGTAACAAACGGCGCTTGGAACGTCATATCAAAGCGCTCTGTTAAAGCAATGCTGCCCGGGCTTTCGAAATACAATGAAATGAGAACTTCTCCCTACATCCGACAATGATATTTCCATACGGCGCAGCTACGCGAAACGAAAATAGGGTGTAAGACAGTTATAACATGGACTTTGCAAAAATGGGCCGGTGTAAGCGATTAACTACACACTCTTGCAGGCAGGGCAACGTCCTCAGAGGTGTACAACATCCTCGGGGGCTTCGTCCCTTCGGGCAATTCCACACCTCCTCGGATGTTGCACTACCAAAAGTGGGCATTAAATCGCTTACACCGGCTCATTGTTGTGATATTCATGCTGCAACCAATCTTAAGGTGACTTTATACGATTACCTCCACACGTCTTAGATGATTAAGCTTAGTAATGTTCGCCTGAGCTATATCTAGAACATTTCTTGATCTTGAGCAGCTCATTCCCTTAACTCAAATGCTGATACCCTACAAATATGTCGAATAATGTATGGCTTTAACCACCATCGCTTTTTTTTTATCTAAATTTATTTTATTCACATAAAATATAAGCACCAATAATGCTGATCCCAACATGGAAGTCGAAACAGAAACATACCATTTACTTTTATCGATTTATCTGGTATGACCAGCCACCATGTAAATCAGCATTTCAGCTATTTCAAAATTTTACGCTGCTGAAATGACAAGCAAATCAAGCAGGAATCACTATTGTCAAACCCTAGATTGAAATATAGCTCGCCATATTACGCATGCTCTACTTTGCCAGTTATGCTCTGCAGTTGAACTGCACTCTAGATGGACGGTAGAATTAGGCAAACTACTACATCACATTGCCTTGAGTGAAATAGAAAGGCTCAAATGTCCCGATGAAGTGGGAGATTAACCGTTGCAGGTGAGGAAAGCTGCTCTGAGCATCTTAGTTTGATTGCATGCTTTTCGCAATGCAAGGATACGCTGCAAAGACTTTAACGTGCATTTGGTATTTTAATGTGACTTCTTTTAAATGTTATTCAGTTTTTCCGGGAAAAAAAAGCAAGCAAACACCATGGGATAAGATTTGTCAACTATCACATTTAATTTACATTTCAATAGCTACAATATTCGTTTGATGAATTTTAATAACACAACAGGTAAAAAAAAACAAAAAAGAGTCCCGATATTCTTGTTGAAGTTACTCTTCTGTACATTATTATTAAAGGGAGGAGGACTAAGAGTGATAAGATGTCATGTGATTTTTAAATCTGTAAACTAGATTCGGGGCAAATTGAGAATAGGCCTTGAATTTGGCCCAGCTTTGCCAAAATCGAGCATTTTAGGCCTATTTGTTAGCACAACCCTACTGATGAACACTTAACGCATCATCATGTTGTAAATTCTTCTCTCAAAAAGAGAATTTTAAAACCAAAATCAAAACTGAAAAGAAATCTGTAATAAAACTGCAAACTTCAAACGGCACAAACAATGCATAGCAACTGATTATTTACACCACCTGTTTCGCAGAAGAATGAATGGCACTTATACGTTCAGGAAAAATGAACATTAATAATAATAATATTAATAATTATTTGTAAATATATACTATTAACACGTCTGTCGTTACTTCTGGCATAGCACAACCAGCGGCAACATCTTAGTTTTTACTCACTGGGCAAAAAAAAAAAAATGACAAACTTAACAAAAACTTTCTACGAAAAACCACAAATGTCACTTTTTTGAGCCTGGAGGGTTCTCGTAGCACTTCTGTTGCTACCGGTTTATGAGATGTAAAACACACACTAATGTTAACCAGCACCATAGCCACCGTACAACTGCATCATTGGGAAAAATCCTTGGAGACGATGCCGCCGAAGACATATCAGACACGGAGTCCCTTAGTGTTGGGTTCGAAGACCCAGTCTGATCAGGCGACGAATCCGACTGTGCACCACTACCTGACGTAGGATTGTTAGAGTTAGCAGCTCCTGGGTAAAGGGCGAGAGTGTCCAACATCGCCTCATTGGCTGCCTGCTTGAATGAGACATCTCCAGTCGTCATTAGGTCGAAAACGCATGAATCGAAGTAAAAATCCGTCACATTTATCGCTTTGCACTGAGCCACAGCATTTTCTCTGGACATGGCAAGGGGTGCAGACCCCACCAAGTCACGCAAAGATGAAGGATGTGAAAGCAATCGCTTGTGGTCAATTCGTTCACTTGTGGGGCAACCCTTTAGGCACAAATTAAGTCCCTCTCGATTTGCCCCCTGAGTAGCCACGTCGCGGGGCATGCGAATAGCAAAGGTGAGGTAGTGCCCCACCTGACGCACCACAATAGTCGTTGCTATGTACTTGATGATGATATCAACGTGACGGCCGGGTTCCCGATCACGGATCTTGACGCTCCGCTCGTGACCACTCGACTGTGTTCCATCTACAAATGTAGCTGGCAGGTTGTCTGTCTGTGCTTCGTACGTTTTTTCCTGAGAACATGGCGAGTGAGCCTTGATGATCACAGTTATCTGAAAAAATAAAAGTCAAGACTTAGTGAAATGGAGAAACACAAACGTCAGCAACTATTCTGAATGACATTTTCAAGACGTTTTCTTAAATTTTCACACATTATTACCAAGAGAAAAAAAACAGCAATAATTTTGTCACTCTTCACCCGAATTCGTCAGGCTTTAACCCTTTAACTGCCACACTGACTTGTCTTTTAAAGCCCCGTGTAACTCTATCAGTCGTGGGATCCAGCATTCAATTGGTTTGGAGATGACTACGCTAACCACTCTGCTGTGGTTGCACGGGACCCCCACATAGCTTAGGCCACGTGTTATGGACTTCGTTTTTGGATTGTCGTGTCTACACAGCAGTTAACGGTAAATGCTACGTAAAGGAAAAAGTTGATTAACCCTTTAACTCGCATATCGACTTTGCGTGATTTTTTTTTTTTTTGAAACTGTTAGTCATGGGATTCGATCTGGCATTCAGTTGGTTTGGAGACATCTACGCTAACTAATGGGCTGTGCTTGCCCGCTATGCTCGGAATCCCCGGTACACACCACATGGCTTGGGCCACGCATTTGGACTGTTTTTCAATTGATGTGTGAGCCGTAGCCATATGGTAGTTAAAGGGAAGGTTAAAGTGAAGGATGGTTGGTGGTCAGGTGACGTCTTGACACAGTTTTTCTTGAATGGTATTGTTGCAGGCACCTCCTGCTACGAGAAGCATTAGCAACAAGGTTTAATTCAACATAAACAAATCGCTGTAAATTTATGATGGTGGGGTGGAGTGGACAAAGGAGATCTGGGGATGGATGGGCAGGTGTGCAGAATATGCCAGAACGCTAAAATGAGGTTCACTGAAATTTCGGAGAACTGTGGAAATTCACTAAAAAATGGCTTGCCCACATGGTGAAAGGCTGTGGAAATTTCAAAAGTCTGTAGGAAAATTTTGTGGGAAATTTTGTCCAGTAAGAATTTTATGCACCCCTGGGATTGGGTTGCCAGCTCGATTTTGGAAGATGCCACTCCGACGAAACTAAGTGCATAAAGGTTGGCTTGTTTCCCTCTTTCCTTTAGCAACAAGGTGACACATGACCAACAACGGTTTCTCACTGCAACAATGTTTTTTATGAAGAAGTCAGACCAAGACGATGACGAAATCATCGCTTTTATTTTAATTAACTTGAAGCACAAACATCAAAGTTAAGCAACAACAGTTACCGTTATTGCAGCATTATTACATTCTGAATACTATTACCCACACATTTTCAGTGTGTATTGAATCCAAAGGGTAAGATCCCACGAAACAGTTCATTCACTCACGGTAAAATCTTCAGTTTACAATTAGTAATACTTCATCAGGCCTGCTACGTTTACCAAAACTGACACATTCTATTAAGTTCCCTATCAGCCAGATTCCATGGTATGAACACACAAGCAAATTCCATACAATCGAACAAACGCTAGCAGAAGAATGAACCGTATAATCGAGTGCACCTCGGGTAGTGAGCAGTCACATCTGTCATGCGTGCGTGTTTTGTTTTTCTTTTATTTTTTCTTGAGGGAGGAGGGGCGCAACGCAGGAATGATAAACTTTCACAACTCCGCCTATCAGACTGCCCCCCCCCCCCCCCCCCCAGATACGAAAAGTGAAACGCCGGATGTATTATTACAATTGAATACATTTGGAATGGTCGAACCGTTCATATAGATACTGACAAAGTAGAAAGGTTCGTAAAACAAAAACTTGTAGGTATCACTCTGGCATGCACACATGTCCGCACGAATCCTAAAGCTAGTTATGAAAGCATGTACACACAAAGGAAATGCTATAAATATTAAACATGATTTAATAAATTTACTCCGAGGAAAAGCTCAAAAAATTCTTGCAGAAGGCACATGTTGTTCGCCTTAACATACATTAAAAAACAGGTATGTTGCATGCTTAGTCTTATTTCTTTTATCTTGATAACACTGAGAAGATACACGAGTAAAATTCGGTTGTGTGCTTTTTTGAATGTATATGAGGACCAGGGATGAAAACCAGTGTCCCCCCCCCCCCCCCCCCCCAAAAAAAAAGGGACACGGCACAAAGCTTGGGGGGGGCGTAGGAAAAAGTTTTCTCCCATCTTGTAGAGATTAATTCTGCTACGGGAATACCATCTCTTTAAAGACTGCGGCAGATCGTGCAGTGCATCTTCAGGGCAGATTCCTGCTTGTTATCAAAACATCACGTCTCCACTAATTATTATCAAGAACCAACACAAGGGGTTATCATCTGGCTAGTTTATCAACTAATCCACAAGGTCTTCTGACGCGAGCTATAAATAGCGGCTCGTGCCCATTACCACACTGACCAAAAGAAGATCGCTAACCCCAAGCCACTCTTAACAAGACAAGTATTCCATTTTACAACGAAAGATAATTTAAAAAAGAAAGATTCTTTAAGGACTTACAGGCACTTAAAAAGCTGAAAACTGATTCGTACTCTTACCATAACGGAAGAAACTGTCCTTGAAGGAGGTCCAGAATTTGGGGTTAAATTATTCTTAAGATCGTGAGTCAAGGGAAAATAAATTAAACCAGCATAACTTTGCTTTGCAATGTGGAATCTATTTTTTTTTTTAGCTACCGCACCGGTAGTTTATAGTTTTAGTTCTTTTCTTACCTCAAAGGTACGTAACCATTTTTCTCCCTTCCTTCTATGGTCAAAGACCAGAAATCCCATTTATCTTATTGAGGCATGGACATTAAAAAACACAAGAAAAAGGGATAAAACGCCTTAATTTTGCCAGTTTAACGTATACAGTATCTATTAATAAGAACGCTGTGGCGAATTTGTGTGAGCATGACCTCACATTTTCCTGTCCTGTTTCAGGCATTTTTATAATTCGCTTCAATTAAAATAGACTTCGACTCTAAATTGGGTAGTGAAATTGGATTATACACAATCCAACCCAATGATTCACAAAACTTACGTGATGTTCCGTTATTGAACCGGTATTGTGAGGTATTCTCAGGAGCAAAATTTGCATAATCAACGAAATTTGTATTTACATTTTTCAGCATCACTTGTTCTAAAAGATAATTGCGCTGGTTTGTACGCTGCTCGGCTTCAATAAACTGTTAATTCTATGCGTTGAATTTTGCTGGTTTTGCTTATAATTCCCGTATGTTTAAGCCTCCCCTCCGTCTCCCTTTGCGAGTTCTTATACCCAAATCTGATCTGATAACGCACCTCACAGTGGCTCAAAAGAGGTAGGGCTAAATCAGAGGACAGCATCACTGCTTCGTTAATAAGGACTACGATTATTTTTTTCTTATTATTTACTCTCCTTTATACCTGCATCAATACCTTGCCCGAATGTCTCAATAGGGGGCAGCATAGACTTGTAAACATCAAGCGGTCTCTGCGTGGACCCAAAATAATCGTAAACAACTAGCTTAACAGCAGGTCGTACACCACCAAAGCATAAAAAAATAACCGTACGCATTACCAACGGGGGAACCAAGACCCAACCGACACCACCACTGTTCTCTTGGTTTAGCGTTTATCCACATTAGCACAGCTAATAACCAGGCAGCGGCGGTTTAGAGCGGTGGGGAGTGGGGAGGATGGTGGGAGGGAGAAGAACGGGGATGTCTGTACTTAATTTAATAGCAATCGATCGGTCTCCTTTGCCTGCCCGCCTGCGGTCATAACCCCCGCTTCACTGCGCCCTCTTTTTATGGTGGCAGCCATTTTGATTTGACGACGTGAGCGCTCGGAGCAAGGCAAGCAACGTCGTTGATGTTGCCTTCAGAAATGAACAACGAGTAACAAACTGTAAACTCGTCGACTTTCCCCTCACCGGAGCAATAGGCATCGATTTATTTTCGATGGTTCCCTGTTGCTGGGAGGGAGCCGAGCCGAATGTGAAGTGCATTTTCGATTTTCGACGTAAATATGAACTCCCCTATAGCCTACCAGGTAAAAGTGAACGGACTGAGGAGATACCTGGCATCAAGTGGGCGAGCCAGGGAGTCTTGAGTGCCCGTCCCTCCACCTGGAGGCACAGACAACTACGCACTTACCTGGCCAGCTAATGGCTCAGGTGCGTGCGTGACAGCGCCAGGAATGAACGACCGATAAATGCGTGAATCCAACACACCATCAGGCAAAGGTTGTTGATGTTTGCGGCAGCGAGATAGCCGCGCAACAGCCAAACCAAATTCCGTACGCGTGGCTTTGATGTGTTTAACTTGGAAAAAGAGATTAAAACCATCCGTTCCGTTGGAGGCAGCTTGTTCAAGCATTAAAAAGACGTGTACTGAATCAAATGAGGGCAAGTTGCCGATTCTATTGGGGAAATTAATCTCTCACCACATTCGTAAAGTAGGAAACCTCTCCTGATAAATGGAATTTAAATAAACACTAGCATGCGAGGCAGTCAAGACAGTGTGTACGGGGTCGAACAAATAGGTTTACTCACGACGACAGTCCTATACACTATAGGTTTACCTATATACACTATAAGGAGTGAAATCAAAATGAAGCGGGAGCAACCCACCTAGTTAGAACTTTGTTCCAACCCAAAAGAACTTGTGTAACTACAGTTTAATTCCTGTCTGTATGTAGACTTATATGCCTATGTGACTATTAAAAGTCAAATACGGGGAATTACATTACACTTGTTATAATAATAGTCACTTGGAATCTAAATTTAATAAAAAAGTAAAACACCTGAGCAGTTGCACGCAGCATTTTAATATAATATCAAGAAATAAATATGTATTTTCCTTCTTTTTTTTTTTTTTTTTTTTTTTTTTT
>JAHWFP010238675.1:21170-41083 GCA_023313725.1 Lithobius niger | reverse complement strand
CGATCTCAGCAGTGGATGGCTGCTGTCACCATGACGTCACAGACGCTACCCTTACTGAAGGAACAGTCTTAACAATACCGATACCTGGGTAGTGATTGTGACGTCGCCTGCACCGGAAGTAGTTTTTTCCTTAAAAACAGCAGCGTATTAACTCTGCGTGTCTGAATATATGTCCATTCTTTTTTGTTGAATGCAGCAAATGAGCCTTTTTTTGCCCAATATGGCTGACGTACCTTTAATTGTCCAATGTGGCAAAGAAGCATTTTTTGACAGTAACTTTGCATTTGGAATTAAATTAATAGAATTTAACAGAATTCAGTTGATATCGAAAGAATTAATTCAGTGATGACATCACTTGTAACAGTAGCCTGCTTCAGATGAGCTTGCGGTCTTGCAACGAGGCGCCGTACCAAGTATTGAGTCCTCCTGTACCCAAGGTAGAGGCGATTGTCTGGAACCAATGGCCTTGCAGCGCATAGACGCTTGGTTGGTGGTGACGTAATCTCGGAGCCACTGCTGGGACAATCCATAGTCCCGTTGATATAAACATCTGAAAAGTTAATTCATTAATTTGTAAAATTCGTTACGATTGAAAATTTAAAAAGAGACGTGTTCCTAACCCTAGCAGAGAATATCGCAAAACGAAGTGGGGATTTCCTGGTATATAACTAGGGAAATGCCTACTAAGGTATTGTCATGGGTACAACATTACTTAATTGTCGAATACTGTTATGCATGAGTGGTTGTTTTAGTATATGTTTCGTTAGAGGATAAAATGCAGTGAAGGTTTAAAATGACCCCCTATCTAGACACACGCCAGTGTGTCGCGTCAAGTTAGGCAACAATCATCACAACAAACATCACATCAATTCAATTGTCGACTTTGTAAACCATTGTAGCGCAGCGCCATAGCGTCAGTGTCTTAGGGCGCGTTTACGCCAGGACATTTTTCTCTCTTACTAGCTTTTACTTGGTCAATACTAAATCTGCTGTCTGCTTCTCGCCTTTGTCGGAGAATGCGGCTTTCGAGTTGTCTATACGTAGTAACCATGGCAACAACGCGGACACAAATTTTCTCCTCGTGCCTCGCGACACGACCTACGAGGCGTGCAACATGACAGCGTGATTTATGACAACAAGAAAACAATTTTTACTGTAGTACACGACCACGGACAGATTCCTGAATACCGGCATTCGAAGGTTTGTCTTCGATTCGACAACTACGAAATGGACGCCATGTTGGATTTTGAATTCTCGCTGCGAGTAGCTATTTATTCTGCCGTCGTTTGATCACTGCTAGAAGCTGCTTTTTTCAGCGAGAATAGCAAATTTTGGAAATAGCGTGAAATGGCAACAATGTTGTAGCAATGTTTAAAATGACTGTTGCACTTTGTTCTTTATCCGTGTTGTTATTTATAATACATTTAATTTGTTGTCTATTACCGCATTCATTTACCAGAAACGGGAAATCAATCGTAAATAAATAACGGTTGCCTAGCAAATACCTTTCGGTGAGCGAGAAGGTCTTGTTGCATAAACGAGCCTTTATATCTTGAAGCATGTTGGACACATTTCAGGTATTTGGGGAAAAATAATAATGCGGTACAAAAGTTTAAATTGTGTTGAAATCAAGAGCAATGACCCACCTGACAAAAATTAACTCGTGTAGGAGTGCCAGCTAAGCTGCTTTCAATGCAAAATCTAACTCTCAATAACGTTGAAATTGTGTAACTAACTAGCTAGCTAATTCTAGTCCGCTCATCCCCATGTTAATTTCCATAGGGTGATTATTCATCGTACAGAGATAACGGGAAAGCTTCCAGCTATGATATTGGGCGAATGGCTGCAGTACGATACGAACTGCGTACCTTTTATGGTTTGGAGCCTAGGGGTGTAACGAGGATGGCGCGGGATGGCGCGTAAGTACGAAAATATTGTTATAACCATTGTTGTATTGTCGGCATCGTCTCTCATTGGACAACCAAAGTTCGGACAATGACAACGTATATACTGACGTGTGTGCCTAGACACACACTAGTGCAGCACGATAAATGTAAACAACGCTGCCAAATAAATTGTATTCACGTCCAATTCATAAAAAATAAACCAACTCTAAAAACAAAGCAAAATAAACAAAGCCAAAAACTGGTGAAGAGGCCACCAAGTTGAGAGTGGTTCGGCCCTTCAAAGGAGTTCTATCAACATACCAAAACTAACGAATTAAAACAAATTACAACAAGATTAAAACCAAACCAAAAACCTATGAAGAGGTGACCAAGTTGAGAATGGTTCGGCCTGTAGGCAAAAGGTAGTAGCAAATTGTTGAAAACCAATTTCTAAGTTGACGTGTCACTTTATTACACATCTGCACGGTAGTGGAGTTGAGGTCATTAAAAAAAAAAGGAACTGATATCATATCAAAAACCAACACTGGTAAAAGGGGCCGCCAATAGCAATGTTCTAGTTTTCATTTAACCTTCGAACTATTAAGCGGTGCGATTAACTTGGCAAATGTTTTGGTGTGTTTATATCACTCCTTTGAAGGGCCGAACCATTCGGAACTTGGCGGCCCTTTTTACCAGTTTTGGTTTTTGATATGCTAACTGAACGGAAACAAAACTGTACCAATATTCCGAAGCTTACTATAGTTTCATGAAATGCAGGTGAAGTTTTTTTGTCGCTCACTGCGCATTACTTTTTTATTTGTTCTCCTTCACGAAATATTATCCTTAATATGGCAGACGAGAATACAGGGCAAATCGAATCCCTTTAGGAAAAAATAAATAAATAAAACACTGCTATTCGCGGAATATAGACCAGGAAATTTTAATATTCGTCTCTGTTCTTCCTAGATGTTTTTTTTTCATAATGCCATTGAAAAACATATTATGTTGTTTTTATTACCGAGCTAAACTTAGAATGTAGCAAAAATAGTGAAACGAGCATATTTGAAATTCAATTTCGCGCAACGAGCGTTTCGTTTTGTTTATTTATATTTCCTTTTTCCCGTCAGACCTGAATAAATGTTTATATTTCCTTAGTTACAAAGAGGCATACATTTTTCTTCGCTATACTTGGCAATATTCTACATTTATGGCTTGAGGATTGCTTACTTTTCATTTCGAATTGCAATTCACTTTGAAAAACGTGTTTTTGTTGCACAGTAAAGTGTATTGCCACATAGTTTGCTGTCTCAGTGTAACCAGGAGCGTGAAAGAGTGAAAGACAATAACCGAAGTTATACAAATAATACATGAATGAATAATTCGAGGTTCGATTTCAGTTTTCTTTTGTTAAATACTACTTCTGCTGCGAACTTTTTCTTTTGACGCAGCATCGGAAATGTTTCATCCCCTCAACGCTGGAGACCCTTCTTTAACTTCACACACTTTACAGATAGACCAAAACCGTCTTTGGCAGTTCAGAGATTAATTCGGACGGTGAACGCTCGCCTAACTTCGGGCTAAAGACTGTGAGGATGCAAGGGTTTTGAAACGACCTGGAGTTGGAAGTTGGTGAACTAATTTCCAATGGCGTGGCCGAAATTGGGGGATCGAATTTTGGGTAAGTCTTTCCAGATTGGGGACCTAAACCGAATTAATCGTTCCAAAAACTTTGCCATGCCTCCAGCCGCTACCATGTGATTGCAATGATCACATGTTGCACAGCATTGTTTACAATTGATTTTGCAATGTTTGAATTTGTCACAAAGTTCATCGAAAGTAGTGCTTGAAGACAGGACGGTCCAGTCTCGGCCGAGTTTCCAAAGACTACCGATGTATTGTTCACAGACGAAGCGGTGGGGTCTTGCTGCATTAACGGTCTTCAAGTTGGAGGCGCAGAAATACATTGAGTTGGGTCTGGAACCGCAGCACTTCCAGTACACGGAAATTGAAAATACCTAACTACCCCTCAATCCCAGCAGATTCATCCTACTTCAGTATACAGGGTGCCTCAAAATTCTGACCCAACCCCTCTAACTTTTTGTCCAACTGGTGTAGGAAAAAGAGGGTTTTGGGAATTGTCATTGCCAAAAGAAACACCCCACGTTGAATGGAATGCAAATTCCCGGGACCTCTTCTCGTGTATTGTCAGGGAATAGCAATTAATTTTCTAAAGAAGCCATTAAAGTGCACGGAAAGAATTCAAATGACTTTTCGGATAAAACATACTCCGTTACCAAGTTTTCAATTAATAATTTTAATATATGTCGCCGAGTCAACCCTTCACCATTGCAATGCATTCTGCATTATTAATTGAAAACCTGATGACGGAGAACGTTTTCTCCGAAACGTCCCTTGAATTGTGTATTTTCACTTTAATGGCTTCTTGGTAAATGAATGTCGCATAGGTGCTACGTTGGCTTTAATTTTAAGGAAATATCAAAACGGAAGGGCGCAAACTCTCACCAGAATACACAACCGATTGCACAGCTTTTTGAGCCGTCAGTAGATTTGCGAGCACCGATCACAAACAGGTTTGCGGTTATGTAATCAATTTTATTTCTTTGGAACGCGGCCCCACTCGGCTCCTCCCCCCCCCCCTCCTTTCCTTCCCACTAGAAACTTAAGAGTTGTCCCATCCCCCAATGATTCTTCAGGTGGGCATTTACACATTCCATCAACGTGTGCGTTCTTGTCAATGACGATTGACAAAATCTCATTTTCCCACACCAATTTGACAAGAACCCAACCGAGTCATTACTACAGGGAACCGGAAGTATGCAAAGTCTTGATGGAAGCAGGAGTAACGAAGTCCAACATTCAATACGCTATAGTGGTTTACGAGTCACATAATTTTCTTAAGTTTTCAAGTATATATAGTACGTACACATGTATTTATTTCCAGTATATACAATATAAAATTGTCACCTCTGTCAACACTCGAGCCAGCACCAGAACCGCCGCAGTCCTACACACCAACGATTTGTCAACTATTAAAAAGAAATACACTCCACACATTTATTAATTTCCTTGCACCATTTCCAGAACTATTAATCAAAACAAGCACTTGCGTTTGCTAAAAACTCGTCTACAGTAAGCGAGAACTTCCACAATCTCCTTGCCAAAACTTGTGACGTCAGCCAAATTTCTTTTAACGCCACCGTCAATTTAATGGGGCGGAACTCATAGGTTGGAGTGCTGCTGGTTGGTCGGTTGAGGGCTAAGAATTACCCCGAGACCGACCTCGAAAGGGATCGGGGGAGTGCGAATGTGCCAGGAAGCGGAGATCTGGTCAAAATTGTTTCCAAATGTGTAACGTTTCGGTTTTAGGATTGGGAATATGGTCAGCTGTTCATTTGCATGCGAGAGAAAAGTTTATGAGGTGTGGTGTTGCCTTAAAAGCAGGAGCCGGTTTCCTTAGGCCACTTGTACTGAATTGGAATGAATGCATTTCTCGAAACAAGATTAAAAATGTGAAAGTGAGAAGGAGACATCAGAAGGAGACTTTACATTCTTGTCGTGTCTACTTAGCATCCCTCAACATCTGACGCTGTTTGAGCAACCGAAAGACAGCGAAAACAACTCTCTGTAGCTAAACCTAAATCAGTCTAATGAACGTGTTATCAATAAAATTAAGCCTCCAACGCCATAGGTTAGAATGTCAACTAGATACAGCATCTCACTTCTTCCCATTCTATGCGGCGCCCTAGCCGTAGTTGCGGCTATACTTACCTCTGATGGGCCGTATGAATAAAACGAAGGCTAACCTTCTGCTGGCGTACTATGAAGCAAATCCTTCAAGTAGTATGAATAAAAAAAACAAGGAAACCTTCCATTTCTGAGTCAGAAGCAAATGATTTTTTCTCCCAACCTTTTGCTCAAGAAGTAAATGCTGTATGAATAAAATGAACCTTTTGCTTAAAGAGGCAAGCAAATCCTTCCATAAAGATGCATCTAATCAGAGCTAGACTTACACCTTCCTACGGTGACTGTGGTTCACGTACGATGGCGGAAGCAGTGCATGTTCGAAATGTTAAGCACTACAAGTCTCATTCCTCGCTAATCCACAGTCACTATAAAAAAAAAGCCTAGTTCGGATTGAAGTAGAAAACGTGGAATGGCTAGCCAGTACCTTCCTGTGCACAGCCACAGAATCTCATGGTGGTACATTCACATCTCGACAAAAAATTGAGATATATTTGAAGTATCTATCCGATCCAGGATATCAAAACGGCATTTGATAGGAACTCAGGGTTGAACAATTGTCAATGTCACGAACTCTCAAAATGCAGCTCATACAGTAATTGCACAAACTGAACACTGGACTAAATTCCTAGCCGCTCCATATAGCCATAATGGAATCCATACGGCAAAATAAACACCGATTCCCAACTGTCATTGGTGTAACAGAGTGTACAGATGTTGGAATACCAAATCCTAGTATTAAATAAATAGGGATGCAAACCTATTTACGTTGCCTTTTGGACTTAAATGTCAGACTGCCTGAGCGGGGAATCGAACCCACGACCTTTGAAATCATAGGCCATGTCAGTACGGCTGAGCGGTTAGGACTCCGGCCTTTGATTTCAAAAGGTCGTGGGTTCGATTCTCCGCTTAGGCAGCCTGAAATTTAAGTCCAAAAGGCAACGTAAATAGGTTTGCATCCGTATTTATTTAACACTTATCGAGCCCAGTTGGCTTTCTGTCCCGTTTATAATCCGAGTATCCACGTAGACGAGTACGTAAACCCCGCAAAGGCAAGTGTACGCTACACGTACAAGCAACCGTGCAATGCAGCAAAGCCAGCCGCACGGCTTTGCCACTGACCTTATACTTACGGATTGAAGTGTTTGCTCCCAAGCAAAAGGTAATCATTATTCATACAAACTATTGTGTGCGCAGCGCATCTTGAGTCCTGCAGGTATTTTATGAGCGGCTACGTCTTCCTGGAGGGAGCAACTTTAATCAACGGCCGCCATTGTTTTTGTAACCATCTTGGATATCAACAAGGCACTCTGCTACCAAAATATACAGTCAATTATCTGTGTTCGTTCTGGGGCGAACTCAAGATAGGCCGCGGACACTATTGAGGAAATGCATTTATTAGTACCATTTACTTTAAGCAAAACCTTTTTCTTCTGAGCATTTGCGTTCTCTTTATTCATAACAATGAATGCTTTGCGTCCGTGTTGATTCGAAGGCAGAGGTAATAATAGCTGCAACTACGCCTAGAGCACCACGTAGGACTGGAAGAAGACAGATGCTGGTTAACATTCTAAACTATAGTTAGGACTAAAACTAACGAAAACTAACTGGCTGTGCGCGTGTTTCAGATGTCATTACAAATTGTCTATTTTTTAATACGGTAATTTTTTTCCCCTTTTAATTATACTGTAAATTCATTTTACATGCAGTCAGTCGTGATTGGCCCCGAGTTATTTTATATTCTCGATAATTATGGCTTTTTAGCATGTTAGAGTAAGCGATTCTGGTTTTCAGCTGCGCTAGCTAATTTTTGTCCTGACGGTTCGCTGCCCGCCGTGAAAAGAAAAGTCGTAAACTAAAAACGAATGTGGAGTCGGCCTGAAAATGAGCTTTTTCGCATTTTCCTTTGCTTTCTCGGGATTTTAAAGAGTGAAATCTTCTTGCTGTTTATTATTCAGATGTATTTTCAAGTTGAAAAGAAAGAGTGATACATACAGTGTAGTGCTTTTTTTTTTGCGTGCTGTTCATTGAGTGCCTTACTTGATGAAGTAGTGGCGTCAGTACAAAAGTTATTGCCTGACAGCAGTTTCTTCCAGTTGTGGTCATCTGATTGGAAATTCTCGATACCCTAGAGTTGAAGATTAATGGAGGGTGGAGGGGCATTAACTGATAAAAAATAGTCTACACTAGATTAATTGTAAACGTAGATTACCAAAGATTTCCATCGGATGTACCGTTATAATTATCTAGGATTCCCAACACTGCCAAGCTAAGATTGTGGGGTATAAATCGTATTACTGGAATGCTGCAAGAAAGTGTTCCTTCGGATTGCTGCAAGGAATCTTTCAGATTACGGCATTACATGGAGTACTTCGTGTGTACTGGATTATTTCATGGAATACTTCGGTTTACTGGATTATTTCATGGAATACTTTGGGTTACTGGAATATTACAGGGAATACTTCGGGTTACTGGATTAAGTGGAATATTTCGGGTTACTGGATTATTACTTGTAATACTTTTGGTTATTGGATTATTACATGGAATATTTCGGGGGATTGGATTATTACATGGAATAATTCGGGTTACTGGATTGTTACAAGGAATACTTTGGGTTACTGGATTGTTACATGGACTACTTCGGTTGCTGGGTTGTTACATTGAATACTTCGAGTTACTGGATTGTTACGTGGAATACTTCGGGTTACTGGAGTATAACATGGAATATTTCGCGTTACTGGATTATTACATGAAAACTTCGGGTTACTGGGTTATTACATGGAATACTACGGATTACCTCAGGATTGGCAATGATTTTCTGAGTTCCCTGCATATCACATTGCCATGGAATACTGCAGATAACCTGTAAATTACCTAGCATTTGTACGCCGATTACCAACGTTTATAACCCCTCGGGCTTATGGTATCGAAGTCCTTTCTGAATTGTATACTTCAAGAAATGTCTTTTTTATGAACTGTATTTTCTTGGGGGAGAGTGGATTGAGGAGGGGTGGGATTAAAGAAGGCGTTGAAACCGCAAGTTAACGAAAGGAGGAAGGAGTTGGGAGTTTGTGCTAAGGTCTTCTGCAGACAAGCAATCCATCCATTCAGTCCAAAGAAAAAAAGTAGGCTACCCAAGGAGTGCCGAAAGTGAGGCGGCCAAACTTGGTGCCTATGCCACGATACAATGGCTGTCTACTCCGAACCGGACAGTGGTATTGCAGCGCATAATGCCATGGAGATTACTAATCTAAACGCAATAACCATGACAATTACTTCATAAAGCAGGTCTACTGCAATTTAGCTCAACACATTATAGGAAAGCATCTCATTAATTCGAAAACCTTCGTAACATTGCGCTTAGACCGGCCGTTAGGCTTAAATCCATATTCCTACCATTTTAAGCGTTGCTGCAGCCGATAGCCTTTATCGTTGAGCGCTGTCCAAATAGCTGTGCCGTTCGTAGAAATAACCGTAATCGAGAGTGTCCTTTTCCAAGCTTGGTGTTGGTAGTTCAAATTACCACGGTAGAAGGGATTTTACGAAGCATTGAACGAAGCCATGCTCACAAGCATATTATGGTACAAACTTATCGTCGACTGCACAGTTTCATTAGGTATAAACAGTTTCGTCACAATATGATGGTAGAGTCGAAATTTAGGACTCCCGTGGCGCTAGTGTCAATGGCACTTTGATAACCTTGTTGGCGTAAATTCCTTCAAAATAATTCCCGTCAAACGAAGGGAAAGTGCATATTTAATGAAAATCTTTCTATTTTATTATCATCTGCCATTTTCATTCTGTAGCAGTGGTCAAGTGTATAGCATATATTGCAAAGTTTTGTTTCATATAAACAGCATCGTCACAGTACGATGATTTGGAGTTGTCAATTGAATTAATTTTTGTTTGTTTTCAAGATCAACTGCCTTTCTGAAGCCTAGTGGTTAAAATGTGATAAACAAAGGAAATTATTTTAGTTAGATTACTTCCCTGAAATTGTCAAGTGTTAGGAACAATCGAATATTTTTTATTTTTATGATTTTGAAAAGTGTGTTTGTTAAACGTCAACACAATTGGAGTCCACTTCATTGGAATTTGTGGGCTTTTTGGCCAATTCTCCTTCCCTACAAATTCCTTACATGTCCAAGATTCCAAATTTACAATGATGAGCGTTAGATCGACGAATTCCCAATAATCTGTACAACTTCTGTAATAATTAACTGATTTGCGGCAAATTGGAGTCAATACTTGTGAGATTTTCAGGCTTATGGCACATTTCATTCAAAACCGATTATTCGTTCGGTCTCAACCCTGACTAAAAAAAACTTCAGCCAACCGACGAAAAAGTTTGCAATTTGTTGTTCGTTATACAGCAGCGACAATAACGCCATATTGGCTACGAGCTAGTATCTGGAGAGATAGGTACAAGTAGAGGTCGACTGAATTTCGGTTTCGGTTCTGGTTTCGGCCATGAAGTTATAGCTCAGTTTCGGTTTCGGCCGAAAATGGTTTGACTTGTTTCGGTTATGGTTTCGGTTTCGGCCGAATCCTACGCTGCAGTTTCGGTGAAGCCGAAACCAAGTTCCATCTCCCAGTAGTAGCCAGTTTACGTTGACTAACTAGGATGCAGCCTAGGAACGCACAGGGGCGCCATCACAGACCCTGCCTTCATCTGCCATACCCACGCTATTATTAATAATAAAATCAATTTTTTTCAGTCCAAATTCAATTCTAGTTGCACTAGAGGTAATTTAAGCTTTTATTTCTTTCAATGATGCCCTTTTTCTTCATTAATTGTTATTTAATTAAAACAAGACAATTGACCCCAAAAAAATGCAAACGAAAGTTTTGAAGTCATTCCACATTGACAGTTTTTTTTAAATTATGAAACTTTTTAGGGGGGGCTGGTGAGAGGGCTTACGTGGATTTTCTTAGCATATAGGGTGGGAAATGAGTAAACCGGGCTGTGCCTTTCAATCTAGACTTTGTTTACGAAAAACCACACACTCATGATTTTTTTAATTTTATGTTTGCTTTTGTCTAATTATTAAAACTGATGTTATTCAGGTTAGGTTTTGGTTCTGGTTTTGCCAGTTTCGGTAACGAATTCGGTTTCGGCCGAAATTAAATAACTAGTTTCGGCAGTAGTTTCGGTTTCGGCCAAAAGTGAAAAACTTGGTTTCGGTCGACCACTAGCTACAAGGTGCATTGGATTAAATTGAGGGGAAAAACAACGGCACTTCTAGTCAATACATTCCTTTGAGAGCAGATTTCTTAGGCCTAAAAAACGTTGTTTTCTCCAATCCCTTATTCTGCGAGGTCGTAAAAGAAAAAGAAAATTTCCACTTGGTAAAAATTTAAGCAGCTGCCAAGAAACCGACAAAAATCGCGCTTTTTAGGCCTAAGAAATCACTTTAACAGAATTGGCTTCAAAAGACGCCCTTCTTTTTCCCATCTAGTGCCCCTTGCAGCTAGCCCAGTTGCTGGACCCAGCATAGAGATATGTATAATAATGTGACGTTATTATCACTGCCCTATATGCTATGCTTTGCTCCGCCGATTAGATATAGTGATATTCAGATTCAGTACACTTAATAAAATAATTAACAATACTCGTACACTACTTCGCAGAGAACAATATGAATAAAACACTAAGCCAGTAGCACAGACGACAAATCAACACACTTATATTTCGGTATCAACGAGAAATTGAAGCGATACCTTCTTCAGAGATCAAATGAAAAGGCTAAAAAGTTAAAAATACCTCACATAACTGTATTCATGTTTCCGCCATGTTGGCTTCGTTGCCCTGAATGCTGACACTAAAAAACGAAAATAGTAGGAATGAGCTGAATATGCAATCGATGTTACATCTGCTGTTTCATGAAAATATCTCTTAAAATTAACACTTAAAAAGGGGAACATACGTTTACAAATAAAATCAGGATGCATTATTTTAGTATGATTACTTACAGGAACATTTTACACATTTTACACATTTGCTCATTTGCACATTTTACACATTGATCGCAGAGAACAAGCTATGTCAATGCTAAAATAACCTGGATTCTCTAGGCACTATGCAAACATTGTATCATTAGGTACCCTAATACAGTCAGCATAGGTATTGTGAGTGCGAATAAGTCCACCAAGCAGGCAGTTTGCTTATAGACACAGAGGTAAGAGGAAGTTTGGTTAAGTTTTTCCCATTCACCTTGTCCTTTTCCTTTGTCAATACGTTTCTAATTCTGTTCTGCACACGGGTTCGCGATTCCAAAAATTATGAATTCTATTACACCATGTTACTTGACCCTTGTCTGTCCAAGGATGTGGAATCGAGATGCCCCATAATTCATAGGCTGAGGCGTTCTGGATGTTGCGTGGTTCTCCGAGATAAGAAGCAGAGGAAGCGGAACTGCACCGTCATACGGAGCAAACGCCTAACCTTAATGGTGATTGGTGGAAAAAAATAACAGCAGGAAACGAATCATTACTTTATCTTGCCATATTTTTTTTCAAAAGGACTCATTTATGTACTTTTTTTTACCTTCCATGGACAAAAAAATTAACGTCGAATGGGTTAAATGAAACTTTGTTGAGAAGTCCGCTGTACATGAACTGTTGATAACAGAAATTGAGACAGAATTAATGACATTCTGCAGTACGACTGTTGGCGACCGTTTGCGGTAATTATGAATACATATTGCAAATACGGTCAAGTCCAAAAGTTACAAGCAAAAAGCATCGAACATTAAGTAAGGGTTCAAGTGGCAAAAGCTACCTAACCTCTAGCAAAAAACGTATTTTTCGTAATATTGTATACCTATCTGCCTGAAACCAAAAAAAATGGTAATGGTAGTATTACGGCAAGTCGAAATCCTCGCGACCATCTTTCCGTCGTACCTAATGCCCGAACCTCATGTGTGTGTTGTGGGGGGGGGGGGGGGGAGATGTTGACAGTTGGAAGGAGAAAGACGGTATCAGCCTTTCTTAGTCGGATGACGTCATTACCTTGCAGGCAGTGACGTCTGGGAGACTATATTTAATAACTGTAGTAGTCAGAGATTCGCGTTTAAATAACGGTGGTGCCGTTTTTCGAAAATGGTTAAGTATTAAATTAAAAAATAAACAAACCTAACAAAATATTTCATGCAGGGCTAACTTTATCTTCTACACGCTTGACGCTCGCTGCAAGGTATCACGAGAGCAAACGTCATCCAAAAACATTTCTAAAACTCCTACTGGCCGTGCTAAAAGCAGATTAGATAAACTATACTCATCATTAACTTATGTTAGCAGCACGCACAGAAACATGTTATTTTTCACATTAGCAGAGTTCCTAGGGTTACAGCAGTAAACAAACATTAATTGGCGGTAATGGTGGCTATCCTGGAAGTTCGCGAAAAATTTATTACTACGTCATAGTATCGTTAAATTAATTTTCAATAAGGAAAGAAAACGTCGTAGCGAAATATACAGAAAAATGCACTCCTTAATTCTTCATAAAAGTTTAAAATTCACGAAACTAAACCTACGGATCAGGAGTCTTTGCTTTGTCGTCCATTGTACAAATAGGTAAACATACTGCCAAGCCATTGTTGTTGAACTTTAGTTCATAATTTATCGGCAAAGTAATGTTTCAAGTTTAAAATCGGTGTATCAGTTATGTAGTACGCTTGTATTCACTCTATGGTGTTTAGTGAATGGCCCCTCTGGGTTTCACTGCTTCGTGTAAACTCACACTAAGCGTATCACATGTCACGAGTATCTTTAACAGTACAGCTTGAATGCTAACGCAGTGTATTTTACAATGTGCTCACAGCGCGACTAGTGGCAGAAGCGGAAGCTAAGTAGATGACGCGTCGAATTTCTTGGTCAAGCCTGAATTACGTAGAGGCAACCGTGGTCATCTAAATCAAACTGTGCTTGTAAAGATGAAACGGCTCCAGTTTGAATCTTACTATACAGAAAGCCGCCTAGTAAGGATACAGGACAACCATGGGATTTCACCTGGGAATGGCCTGATCACCACAGGGGACCAGATAATGTGATCAATACGGCAGAAAACAAAAACAGGCAAATAAAAATCATTCGGATTGAATCATTTCTTCAAGTGAGTTATGTGCACGAAGAAAATCAGATTTTGTTTTCGTTCGTATGAGTGTCTGTACTGTATCTTTTTGAAGCGCACCCAGCGTTAGCCATGGCGCCAGAAGGAGAGAGGGTCAATTTTGCTACGTAAATCCTATCGGATATCCTAGGTTCTTTTACATGCCACAATCGACATGAGTACGAGACATCACAGGGCCCTTCTCTGCCCGAAAATGCCAGAGGTGGCTGACGCCGGATTCGAACCCGGGACTGGAGACGGTCATGCTAACCATCAGGCCACCTTGTCCCATCGTATGAGTGCCTGTGAAATTTCTGACAGATTCTGAACGAAACCTGATTTCAGAGAAAAAAATTGATAAGTATGAACTGAAACTTTTCCAAAGAAATCTTATTACGAAGGGGAGGAGCATTGATGTACTGGGCTACTTATGTTCTATCGACTACAGATGCAAAAAAATCACTGTAATCGACTACCTCGTGTGTAAATTACGTAGCCTAACAATTATTAACGACCAGATAACGGTATAGCAACTGAGGTAAGGTGACACCTGTACTGATTTAATCCATGATTATACGACGAAAGGACAACATGCCACCACTGAAATTCAAATTCTCGGCGTCATCCTTAACCAGGATCGGTACTTTGCCAATACAGCTACGGATATAAACTTCTACTGACCTTCTGGTTCTAGGACATATCATTGCCCCAGGAGCTACCTAAGAAACGAATTCCAACGGTGCTAAGTACTTTTCGTTGTCAGTTAAACGTTCGTCCTAGGAATCCACTCAATTTAAACAGAACATGAAAAGCTATAAACTCTTTGTGAATTTTCTTGTGTATACAGTTTCTAATCGCACTATGCGATGTCTGTCTTGTACGAATAGTTCATTAGGGTTATTGGGAAGGTAATTCTACATAATAGGTAAGCATAAAGGGTTTCCGTTATTGTGAGCTGAGCTTAGAGAGTTATATACTCCAAACTGCAATGCTAGTTCGTGGACCTCAGCAAATAATATGCCAGATCACAATACCAGGTATCCCCCTAGTCCAAAGACCATATCCAAAATCCGTTTTCCCTCTTAGTCCTTTTTTGCTCATGCCGAACTGGATGATTTTTTGGTCAGTCGCAGGATTCGATCCAGCATTCGCTTGGTTTGAAGACGAGGACGCTAACCACCGGGCTGTTGCTGCTCGCTTTGCTCGGGGTCCCCGGGGACCCCTCACAAAGCTCGCGTTGTGCGTTGGGACTTAGTTTTTTGCCGTGCCGTAGCCGCCTACCATAGGGCAGCAAAGGGTTAATAAAAAAAACATTTAAGATGGGATGGTACTCGCTCATAAAGTCTCGCATTTCGCAGCGTCCACCCTTGAAATCACTGTAAATGCTGGTACTGATATCAAGTAGAATATGGACGTGCGAACAATCATGTTAGTATGTGATTTAATATTTCGGTACTAGTAGGCAACACTGTGACTGCTTTGGAACGGTTATCGGTAAAGAGACGGTCCGTCTTATAACCATAAAACACGGTTCACACATTTTTGTCTAAGATTATAAGTACAGAGCATAGAGCAGTGGCAATAATGCTATGTTATGGTAACATGCCTCTATGCTGGAGGCAGTAACCGGTATAGCTGCAAGGGGCACCGGATAAACACGGATGGGAATAAGAATGCCATCTTTTACTAAGGCCGATTTTTTAGACCTAAAATTCGCGCTTTTTTTTTAATATGTTTCTTGTCAGTTGCTACGATTTTCAGCAAGGAGAATGTTTTTTTTTTCCCTATTTGCAACCTTAATACATGTTTTGCAGCGTTAGGGATTGGATTCCAGGTGCAGTAGGACGTACCAAATTTTTACTCGGCAATTAGGGAAGCACGTGACTTGTTTGTTGTCCTTAAAGATATTCCTTGTGTATTCCTTAAGCTTGCTGTGAGTAAGCGCTAGAGAGAGCTAGATAGCGCTCCATGGCGCTATATCCTCCAAACTTTCGTTATGCAGCAACCCACCTTACAGATCGAAATTTAACAATAGGATAAATGCAGCCTGCAGCGAGCCACTCTAGTCTAAATACAGCATTTCGAGTTCCCTCTTTTCAATGAACACAGTAAGTGGACATGTTACGGGACTGGATTGGCTAATGCCGGTACTGCAATATTTCCAATCAACTTCTTCTTTACTTATGTGTTAGGTGTTTTATTGTGACGTAGTTCAGTTTGAACTGGGACTAGGTAAAATTCACTTAAAATCCTATGACGTTGTTGACAGCGAAAACTGCTTCTCAGCCAGCCGCTAAAGGCTCAGCACTCCGGGGTTATTTACGTAATTAATCCAGCACGAGGGATCATCAGTGTTAATCCTTCATAATCCTTGTAATCTACGGATATGAGCGAGATTGGCAACGGAGCGAGAAAGCTTCGTGAACTTTAAATAAAATGCCTATTAACATTTTCCACCCCTAGAAATTGCTTGGCTTAAAACTTCAGAAGTAAAAATTGAAAAAAGGTAATTTCTAACCAGTTTTCAGCAAAATTATACTTTACGAAGAAGCGATGATGGTTTTAATAACCTGCTCCCCAAAGCCGAATAGCACATGCTGGAACCACGAACACGAACTTAAAGGTGAAGGGCAACAAAACGAGCTCTTCATGCGTATGTTAATTTTGTCCCTTCTCATTACCTACATTTTAAGTACCTCCATGGGTTTCGTAATACCTTTGTTGTTGACTGCGTAAAGCTTTTCTGAATCTGTAGTTAGCCGCCGTTTCAAAAAGAGTGCGCAAAGTTGAGCCACCAAACTGGAGGATATAGTTACTTACTTTCTAATAATGACTTAAACAAGTGCAGTAGGTAATTTTTAATATAAGATTAATGTGTCGTGTCTGTCCATAGGAGCTAGTCTCAACATAAACTAAAAACAAACAAACAAAAACAGCCAAACACGGCAACGAATAAGGAATAATTTATTCACCGTATAAATATCCTTCTTCAGAAAGAAGCTCTTAGTATTGAAGTTCATCAAAAAAAGTAATCGATACGGGCTCCCAAATAGACTGTGGTCACGAGGCCGGAAACCGCACTGTGACTGAGGTTGGCGCTAATGACCAAGTTGTCGACGCGCCATTAAGCCTCAATCCCCCCCCCCCCGAAACCTGTTTTTTTATTATTGCAAAAAATATCCTAAAACGTAACAACAAAACATAAAGCATTATTAAAAATAAAGACATACCATTGAATCGGTAAAGACGTACGTACATCACGGTATTAAATTAAATTAAAATTAAATTAAATTAAATTAAAATTAAATTAAATTAAATTAAATTAAATTAAATTAATTAAATTAAATTAAATTAAATTAAATTAAAAATAATGCACAGATGTATCATCTCAAGCTCAAAAAACAAATTAAAACACGAAAGATAAAATAGCAACAACAACAAAAAAAACACAAAGGAAAAACGAGCAATTTTCACTAACAGATGTGGTGTCGGCAGGCCACTCTCTTAAGAGACAATTTAAAGTTGAGAGAGTTTTGAGTTCTTCACACACTCCATCGGCAGGTTATTCCACTCGGTGACAGTTCTTGGGAAGAAGGAGTATTTGAAGAAGTCAGTGGTTGGCTGCCAAACACGAAGTTTAAATGCGTGATCATTTTTTACCACAATAAAAAGGTAGCGGTGGCTATTAGACAGTGGAATTCTTTGTATTCACAGGCCTATGAAAGTTGTGATATCCACCCAAAACCAAAACTGGTCTCAGCCACCTCTGGCATTTTCGGGCAGAGTAGGGCCCTGTGATGTCTCGTGCTCATGCCGATTGTGGCATGTAAAAGAACCTAGGATTTCCGATAGGATATATCTAGCAAAATTGACCCTCTCTTCTTCTGGCGCCATGGCTAACGCTGGGTTCGCGTCAAAAAGCTACAGTAGCAAATAGCTACAATATGAGGTTGGATGGGGGGGGGGGGATTGGGGTTTAATGGAGCATCGACAGCGAGGTTCTTCCAGTGCTACTGACGGATAGTAATGTTGTGATTAATCTCTACACTTACTTCATTGGATTTTAAGGGTTTTTGTTTTATAAGTCACCAAAAAAGTGTGTTTTTTTTTTAAATTAAGATTACTGTTTTACGTTTTAAAACCCGGTGCCTTGCCCGGCGGTTGCCCATCGCCTTCCATCAGGCTATTCTGTGTTCTCTGCAGAGCTTTTGGCTCTTGGTTTGGCGGTGGAATGGATCCTTGACCTTCAGGGCACGCATTTCATTGTCTTTAGTGATTCCATGAGTGCCCTGGAGTCCTTGGCGAATTACAATCCTCGGAACCCCTTGACACAACGTGTCCAAGCTTTGCTTTCTCGCTTGCCGGGCCAGCGGAAAACCGTGCTTTTCTGCTGGATCCCGGGCCATGTTGGGATAGCAGGGAATGAACAAGCTGATTCTGCTGCGAAAGGGGCCCTTTCTGGTCAGCTCGGTAGGGATCTCAGCCTTGTTCCCTCAGATGCCTTTCCAACTCTGCGTCTGAGGTTGCACGCTTTTTGGCAAACCTTGTGGGACAGACAGAACGGTAATAAGTTACGGGCCATTAAAGGCACTGTCGAGGAGTGGCACTCGGCGTGTCGCCGCAGTCGCCGTGAGGAGGTTGTGTTGGCCCGTTTGCGAATTGGTCACACCCGACTTACTCACTGTTTCCTTTTGCGGGGGGTTGACCCTCCTGAATGTTCTTGGTGTCGACGGCCACTTACGGTCCGGCACCTACTTGTTGATTGTCACCATCTTGATGGTGTTCGTCTTCGGTTCCATCTTCCGCATGACATTGCGCGTCAGTTGGGCGATAAGTCTGTCCTCCTGTCCGGTGTTTTTCAATTTTTGCAGGAGGTACAGATGTATGACAAGATTTAGATTAGGGGTTTGAATAACATCTCTGTAATGTGTGGTGCAGTGGCAACCCGGACCACTGCACTGTGACTGAGGTTGGCGCTAATGACCAAGTTGTCGACGCGCCATTAAGCCTCAACCCCCCCCCTTGCTCTGCGATAGAGCCAGATGCATAAAGTGCAATAAATAAAAAAAAATGCACACGTAAATCACTGAGTACCACACAGTAATAAAAGAGATTCAACACAAATTGTTCGTCTTAATCTGGACCACTATCACATGAGGCAAAGTACATTTTATTATTTCAAACATATAGTGCCATGGGTCTAGAACTGTAAAACCCCCATCAGGTCAGACGAAACTGAGGAAGGCCAGCCAATAAAAGAGGCTGGAACCCCTCTCGCCACACACACACACGCACTTCGACTGATTGCTACTCGTGTCCGTTTTTGTTGACCTGTTCTTTCCCCGTTTCATCTGAGTGAGATGGGTATTTTAAATTCACTGATCCCTTTTTTTTACTGTATCTTATATTGTATTTTTACCTCATTTGACAATCGTCCAAATTAACACCGAAGTGTTTTAATTTACAGTGTATTTTATTATTTTGTACTCTTTGGGTAATATTTTTATCCACGTGGTTAACGCAGAGAAAGAAAATGAACGTGTCAGGTTTTTAACTGTTGTGAACCACCTGCTAAGCAGTGAACAACAATCTATATAACTAAGATCGTAAGATTTGTTTGTTTGTTTGTTTGTTTGTTTGTGTGTCGCCAGATTACCGAGATTCCCACTCTTATTCTATTGAAGTCCGTAGTGGGAATCTCCGTGTCGATAATCTCAAGTCTTTTGTTTGTGTGTCTGTACGCAGTGGGAATCTCGATGCACTCAATCCTTTGTTTTACATGTTTCAAACTGAATTGTCTGCATAAGTAGTAATTCGAACTGTCTTTTCAACAAAGGTGCTCAGTACTGATGACGTCAATTTTTTTTCCAATCACAGGAATTTCGATAATAATCTTAATTCTTTAGTTTGTTGGCGTTTTTTTTCGTAAGAATTGTCTGTATGATTCGAACTGTGTTTTCAGCAAAGATGCACAGTAGCGATGACGTCATGTTATTTTTTTCCAGTTACAATATTTTCATGCAAACGGGATCTAAGCCCCGGATCTAACTAAATCTCATGAAAGTTTGGACGACTGCTAACGGGAAATCTCAGCATTTTCATGCTAACGGGAAATCTCAGCATTTTCATGCTAACGGGAAATCTCAGCATTTTCA